>JANZXV010000009.1:13618260-13634075 GCA_027576455.1 Erythroxylum roigii
ACTTTTTATTTGTTAACGGTTAAAATGTAATTCATGCTTAAAATAATTTTTATTTAACCTTTAAAAGCTTTTTGTTCCAGCTTAAATTTTAATGAAAATCTTTGGATCTTTTTTTTTTTTTGGACTCTTTTTCCTTTTTCTACCTATAAAAGTTTTCTTATTGATATAACTATTTAGCTTCTTATTATTATTAAGCAATCATAACTTTGGAGATAATTTATTTAATACTTTAGAATAACACTTACTTTAGATTTTCTTTATGATATTATCTAACTTACTAGTGGTGATCAGACTGTAGAATCTCATCATTATTATTTTTTCTTTTTGTAAATGTGACGATTAATATCATTCTTTATGTTTTTATCTTTAAATTTTTAAATCAAACTTGTTTCTACAAAATGATTTTAGGCCTTATTCATATTAATATTGAATCTCATTAGTCACATTGATAAGGGTCATATCAAAATTTAGTATTGAAGTCATTCTCTGTATTTAGGTTTGTTTTTCAAATTGTTATATTTTCACTATTCTTATATTTTTTCTCATACATTTAATTTCTTTTTGTCTTCTTGACATTTTAAAAATTCGTTAAGAACAAATTGGTCTTAAATGTCTTGTTTCCTATTTTTTGATTTTTTTCAAGTTATTCAAAAAAAGGTATAGAAAAGAAAGAAAAAAGAAAAAACCTGTACATATATACATATCATATTCAATTAGGGTTTAAAAAGAGAAGCCCTAAAAAGTCTCATTTAAAGCATACATAAGGGGCTAACAATTGTGTCATCCTTTAAAATTAAGGATTGTTATTTCTAATCTAATTAGAACAAGGTACGTTTACATCATATAATCTATTTTCCGGTTATTTTGCTTTTTATAATTATTTTGATTCGTTCCTGTCGAATTCTTCTTCTACTCTATTTGGTTTAATTGGGTTCCAACGAGCAAATTTTTTTATTTTGAATTTTCTTATTTTATTGGCCTTTAGTTATGTTTTTTTTTAAGTCTATCAAATTCACTTCATTCAAAATTATTGACAAAATGGGAGATTTAAACTAGCTTTCTTGATTTAAATTATCTAGTTTGTAAAAAAAAATTAATCAATATTTTAAGTTGTAAATGAAGTGGATTTTGAGAAAAACACACGAGGAAATGCTTTTACTATTATTGCAAGTTTATTATGACTAAAAATTCATCAAAAGACAAGGAAGTAAGTGGGGAGAAACGAGTGGGAATAGACTACGAGCTCATCATGAACATCTTATAAGATTAATATGAGTGACTTATTTGACAACTAAGTGAAGTTAAGGATATATTAAAGAAATATGAAGCAGTCATAACTAGACTACAATATAATTCACCTATATCTACTTAGATGGATGATTTTGAGGTGTATATAGGAGATTGATAGTGACAAAGAGAGGGTAGATTTAGTATAGGCTATAATAAAGGGTACGAAGAATGGTTTAACAATAATATGAATAATATTAAGATGATGATACCATCTTTTGTAGGAAAGATAAACCTGAATGCCTATTTGGAGTAGAGAAATTAGCATAGCTTATTTTAATTGTTACAACTTTTTAAAAGGAATAAAATTAGCTAGCAGCTGAAGAGTTTATGATTATGCCTTAGAGTGGAGGGATCAACAAATTCTCACTAGGAGAAAGAATTGAGAGCCACGTATTAAGATGTGGGAGGAGATGAAATTAGAGATAAAAAATGTTTTATGCCAATTTCCTATTATATGAATCTCTATCAAAGGCGACAAGCGTTAACTCAAGATTTCAAGAGTGTGGAGGAGTTCTATAAGGAGGTGGGAGGTTACCATAATTAGAGTGAATATAAAGCAAGACCATGAAGCAATAATGACATCTATGAGTTAAATTAAGAGATTGCTAGTGTTGTAACTACACTATTACATAGTGTTGAAGGATTCGAATTCACATGACTACAAAACTAGAAAGACAACTTAAGAAGAGGCCAATTAACTGTTTTGGTGTTTCTAGGACATGTTCTTCATCATAGAGCAAACTTTAAAGTTGAGACGAAGATAAATTTCCACAGCTAAAATGAATAACCAAATTGAAAGTGTAAGCAATAGGTGGAGAAAAAGCTAAGATTGGTTCCTTTTTAATAATTAGGAATCAACATATCAAGTGTTTCAAATGCCTAAGGAGAGAACATATAGCTTCATGATGTCTTAATAAGAGACTAAGGATGATGAAAATGATGATGAGCATGTCTTTAAGAGTGAAGAGGAGCAGATGAGAATATGCCCAACTTAGAGGACGATAGTGCTAATGAGTGCATTAAGAGGTTTAAAGAGAGGAGGATACTAGTCACTAGGAGGACTTTAAGTATATATGTTGGGAAGGATAATGTGAAGAAATAGTAGGATAATCTTTATCATTTAAGGTGCTCTATCAATAATTGAGTTTATAATATTATCTTATATTAAAGAAGTTGTACGAATGTAGCTAGTGTGATGTTAGTGGAGAAGTGGGACTACTAGCTACAAAACAACATATACTATATAATATACAATTAATGAATAAGAGTGAGAAGGTTAGGGTCATAAAGTAAGTATTAATTTCTTTCTTAACTGAGCAATAAAAAGATGGTGTGCAATATGATATGATGTTGATGTAAGCAAATCACATTCTTTTTGGGACATCCTTACCAATTTGATAAGAGGACCATACATAATAAGTATAAGAATCATTATTCCTTTACCGTGAATGACAAACTGATCACTCTTGATCCATTATCACTAAAGAAAGTCTATAAAGATGGTAATTTGAGGGCAAATCCTTTCAATAAGAGGGAAAAAAAAGGAATTAAGCATCGATTCAATATACATAACCATCAAAGCCAAGGTGATATACAGAGAGGCTTCGACATGTTACAGAAGTTCAAATTAAGTGAAGATTGGAAAATATTAGAGAACATTAAAGAATTAAATAATATGATACCCATATAGTATTGTGTCAGACTTGTATTCTAATATCGTGTTAGTTGTGTTTATGTCTAAAACGAATTTTAGAAGCAAAATGACGCTAGACATAAAGTGAAACTGATACTAAGCATGTCTGTGTTTTGCACTCAGAAAGTTACATAAGCTAAAAAAACATCTATTATAAAGTTATATATGTGCCAATCTTGTATATTTAGGAGTCATAGTTTGTTTGAAATTCAAGAATTCCATTTAGATAGGAATTGACTTTTCAAAATTATTTAGTTGTTTCTTGGTTAAATTACATTAAGGATGATATTTTCCATATAGGATTCTGGTTCCTAAGGGTTTGTATGCCTATAAAAGGCTTTGTTATTGATGGAATTAGTTAGCTTATCAATATTATTTATCAATTATGACTTAGGAAATACTTTCTTTACTCTTTTAGAGTAACTCTTGTTTTAGGTTTTTTAAAAATTGTGATATTATTTAACTTGTTAGTTGTGATCAAATTCTAGAATCTTATCACTCTAAATCCTTTACTTTTTAAGAGTACAACAACTCATATAATTTATGTTTTCTTGTTTGTTTTTTCTAATCAAACTTGTTCCTATAAAACAATCCTATATCTTATTCATACTGGTACCAGATCTCGCTAGTTCTGTCGGTGAGTGTTGTATCAACAGTAGTTCAACTAGTGTTACTTACTCATAATTAACCAAAAAAATGATTTATATAAGAAAGATCTAAACTAATAACTAAAGGAAAAAATGGCTCGGACCTAATGTTCTAACCTACTTTTATAAGAAAGATCCAAACTCGTAATAAGCTTGACTGATCCACCTAGATTTGGCAATAAGGCCCAGGTTAGGTTTAGAACAAATATTTTGACTCACATTGGACTTTGGTGCATTAGTTCATCTTGACTTTAATTGATTGAAGTTAACCTAAAATTTTATTTGAAAAGTCTAATCAGACTTAGGCTCTAGTTCAATTTTTTAAGGTCCAATCGAGTTTCAAATTGACCTCAAACTTATAAATCAGATTTGTGCTCAAGTTCAAGACTTATAGACTCAAACTTGTCTAGTTCATTGCCATCCCACCTATGACCCACCCGTTGGAACGCAACTTTGGGTTTGAACTATTTCATATGACACAAGAACATTAGCATTTAGCCACTCCAAAGCTCGAGTTCCATATACACAACCACGAAAAACAAGAAGTGGAAAGCTAGAGATAAGACTAAAAAGTTGAAATATGAAACCTTAACTCATAAACAAAGTCATAAAAGAGATGAGATAAATAAGAGAAAGACCATCGATCCTTACGTGTCTAATGTGTTGTAGAAAAAGCTTTGATCATTTAAATTATCAAAAGGATTCAATAATCAGAAAGAGGGAGAAGAATTTGGTTTTGGTAAAACTAAATAAGTATATAAGTACAAGGAAGTTGAGCTTTAAAAGGGGTATAAGAAAAACAAGTTTTTATGATTTTGTTGACAACTATAATAAAAGTTGTTTAATTGCTTTTGCCTCTTCATGTTCATCTTTACTTCGTTTCAAAGTTAGTTATTGATTGTTTATGCTACTTTTGTTAACATTTCTAATCCTTACTTTTCTATATCAGTTGTTATATAAATTAATTGTAATGCATTACTACTCTTGTGACAAGTTATTAAATTATATGGCATAAAATTTTGAAAAAAGAAAAATTACCATGTTTGTCATATCAATTTCTATAATATTTTGCATTGCTACGACGTGAAGAAGATAAATTAGTAATAATTCATAAGACTATATATCTTTAACAATTAATTTTCTGTATGCTGTTGGATTACATGAAGACTTATTAACTCTAATTTTCTCATATAAGATGGACTTATATAGTTGGATGATGATAATGACTATGACAATGGTGAAAATAAAATTAGCAACAACAACAACAACTTCTCAGTAGGAATTTCACGGAGATGTAGGGTCTGAGGAGGTCCAGAAGTACGCAACTTTACCCTTAGCTAATATAAAGGTTGTTTTAGATAGACTTATTAAAAAAAGGGATTAGAAAATGGTTGGAAGAAGACAACAGATAAATACATAAACAAAAATTGCATAATGAATAATAAATAAAAAAATAAAAATAAAAAACTAAAAATAAAAATAAAGATAAAAGTAAGTATATAAATAAACAAGTAAGAAAGAAAACAATAAGTAAATAAAACAAAAGGCAACTAAAAATATGAATTAAATAAATCAAATTACTAAAAAAATAAGTGTTATTTTTAAAAGGAAGTAAAAATCAAGTTGGTGGTGATGATGGAGAGCATTTGAAGATGCTACAAGTATTATAGGTCTAACCACATTTTATGGATGTTAGCTTAAAGAAAACTACTAAATCTGGACTCTAGAGGTGTTAGCTATCTTCGTGGATCAAAAGGAATAAAGTTTGGGCAAATTTGAGGTAAAAAAGATGAGTTAAAACTATTTTTAGAGTACATGTCCGTGTAAATGGAGGACATGGCCATATGCAGGAACATGTAAGCTTATTAACCATGTGAAAGTTGAAAAGATGATGTTTGAGGACAAATAGGCACGATCATATAAAGTTACGACCATGTTTATCAACCGTTTAAGTCACTGCGAGAATGTATCTTTATGATATAGAGTTTCTAAGGACATAGTCACCATATATGACTGTGTGGGTGACCACGTGCACATAAAATCTTATCCTTTTTTTAGTATAAGAGATAAGATTAACATAAAGAAGTCTTATGGGACATATACACGAGATGAAAGAAGAATTCTATAATTCAAATAACATTATTCAGTCACAATTTTATCAAAGTTTGGTTTGTATAATTAGTTAGAATAGTATTGCTATATATAAGTTAATTTGTGCTCAATTTTAAAAGTCTTTGGAGAGAGATCCGAAGAAAGATAAAAGAGATAGATTAACTGTAGTTGTCTTGTGAGGTTTTCTTACTATTTGAGATAGCTCGAAACCAACATTTGTATCCTACTATTTGAGTTTAGTGGATTTCTTATAGGTAAAATTTTATGTTCAATTTTTTATTGTCATCATTTATATCGTTTGAGTAGTTTGTTATTGGTTGGGAAAACTGAAATTTTTAGTGAGTGTTATTGCTTGAAGCCCCAACAAGTGATATGAGAGCCATAAGTATGGAGAGTGGCAACAGCTCCACAATGAAGTTAACATCGACCAATTACTCGATTTGGAGACCTATGATGGATGATCTCCAATATTGCAAGGATCTCTATGATCCAATCGACGTGGACAAAAGTATAAAAGATGATGTCCTATCTAACCTGGAGAAGATGACATATAAAGAGTGGCAAAAGATGAAGCATAAGACATTAGGAACTATTAAACATATCATTAATATCAGCATATTTAACTATGTATACCAAAAGATAGATCCTTTCGAGTTATAAAAGAAGTTGGAGAACTCTGTGAGAGAAAGACTACTCACCATAAGTCCTCCTTAATGAAAAAGCTTGTAAACCTGAAGTTGAAAGTTAGGAATTTAGTGTTAGAGCATTTTAAAGATTCTTAAGACAACATCAAGAAGTTGACTATGATGAAGATCATCCTAGAATATGAATTACAAGCTTTGTTCTTGTTGAATTCTTTATCTGATAGTTAGGAAACTTTGATTGTGACTATTGGCAACTTTGCTTTGAATGGTATGCTTTCTGTAGATTTAATTAAAAAGAAAATATTTAATGAAGAGATTTGGAGGAAAGAGATTGATGTTGACAACGTGCCAACTTTTGTGATAGAAAATAGAGGAAGAAGCAAGAGTAGAGATCCAAAAGGGCAAGGTAAGTCAAAGTCGAAAGACGGCATAGAGACCACAATACATCACTACTGCAAGAAAAATGGTCATATGAAGAAGTTCAGCTATAAGTGGAAGCGAGACCAAAATAAGCAAGACAACTAGAAAGATAGAGACGACAATAACACTAAAACAATAACATTAAGCACAAATGATAAAATGTTATTAATTTACGTGACCAATGAGTGTCTCCACATTAGTCATTCAGATTTAGAGTGGTTTATTGATACAAAAGTGTCATACCATTGTGTTCCAAAGAGGGAGTACTTCACCAACTATAAAGTGGTGATTATGCAAGTGTGAAGATCGCCAATCAAAGCTCTAACATCATTTTTAACATAGGTGATATCCAATTTCAGACTGACATTGGCTACATGTTACTTTTAAGAGGTGTACGACATAGTCCAGGATTGCGTCTCAATCTTTTGTTTGCGAATGTACTTGATCAAGAGGAATATTGCACATTTTTGGAGATGCAAGTGGGAGTTGTTTAAAGAAGCGTTGACTGTTACTTGTGGTGAACTATGTTGTACCTTATACACGAACACTTAAAGGTGTGTGCTCAGGAATTACATGCAATTTATGAAAACATTTCACTAGATTTGTGGCACTAAAGATTAAGACACGTTCGTGAGAAGGAGATCAAGTTGGCTTAAATATCACTTATCCCTACAAAGAATAAGATTTCTCTCAATCCTTGTGATTATTGTATGCTTAGAAAGTAACATTGAGTGTGTTTCTGTAAAGGGTCTACTGGGAGGAAAGAGAAGTTGGAGTTAGTGCACTTTGATGTATATGGTCTCATGAAGGCGGAGTCCTAAGGAGGTAACAAGTATTTTGTTACATTTATCAATAAGGATACACGCAAGATTTGGATCTTTATGCTGAAAATAAAAAGCTAAGTGACAGAGATTTTTATGAAACTTTATGCTATAGTGGAAAGGGATATAGAGAGGAAGCTGAACTGTCTCTAAACCAATAATAAACGAGAGTTTACCTTCAATGAATTTGAAGAATACTATGTAAGACATGGCATAAGGCATGAGGAGATAGAACTTGGTACCCTATAACACGATGATGTTACTGAGAGGATTAATATAACTATTATGGAGAAAGTTTGATATATGTTACAAATGATGAAACTACCAAAGTCCTTTTGAAGTGAGGCAATCAAAACTAATTTATATGTGATTAATAGAACTCTTTCAGTCCCTTTGGAAGGTGACATTCCTAAGAGAGTGTGGAAAGAGAAGGATCTAACTTATACACACCAAAGGGTGTTCACAAATATGGTTTTTATATATATGCCAAAAGAGCAGAGATCAAAATTGGATTTGAAGATTACTTCTTGTGTGTTTGTTGGATATGGTGATCAGGAGTTTGGCTACATTCTCTATAAATTGAAAAAGCAGAAGGTTATTAAAAGTAGGGGCGTAATCTTCTAAGAGCATGAGATGGGTACATATTGCATAAAAGAAGACAATACTCACAGTAGTTTGTCATTTGGTATTGTGGTTTCTACCTCTATTGATCAACCTATATGTGAAGAAGGTGATATAAGCTAGCACACAGTGATAATGATTAAGGCCAATCTAATGGTAATAAATCATATAAGACATATCCTGTGGACGATGCTGAAAAAATTAATAAGCATCATAAACTGAGGGAGCAACCTGCTCAAGTATAGTCACTTAAAGACCAAGACTCTTGGGTTAAAGCTATGCAAGAGGAGATGGACTTATTGAAGAAGAATAAGACTTATGAGTTTGTGAAGATTCTTAAAGCTAGAAGGATTTGAACAATATATGGGTGTTCAAGATAAAGAAAGATGGTGATAAACCAGTGACGCATAAGGTGAAACTGGTGGTGAAGGGTTGTAATTAAAAAAAGTGTATCAATTTTGACGAGATTTTCTCACTAGTAGTTATAATGACGTCAATACGTATGGTATTAGAACTAATTGCTAGTTAGGGCCTTGAACTTGAGTAACTTGATATGAAGATTAATTTCTTACATGGCGACTTGGATGAGGAGATTTACATGGAGCATCTGAAAGGATTTAAAGTCAAAAGAAAAGGAGAATATGTATGCAAGTTGAAGGATGGTCTTCATGGGCTTAAACAGGCACCAAGGCAATAATACAAGAAGTTTGATTCATTTATGATGAGCAATGGATATAAGTGAATGTTAGCTAATCATTGTGTGTATATCAGAAAATTCCTTAGGGGTAACTTCATCATCCTTTTCTTATATGTGAATAATATGTTGATAGGAGGATAAGATGTTGATATGATTTGCAAATTGAAGGAGGATTTGACTAAGGCCCCTGAAATGAAAGATTTAAGTCCTGTAAAACAAAATTTAAGCATGGAGATCATTCCTGGTAGGAAGGTTAGAAAGCTGTAGTTATCACAAGAGAAATATATTGAACGAGTGCTTAAGAGGTTTAATATGAAGCATGCCAAGCTAGTCAGTACACCTTAGCAGTTTATTTCAAGTTAAGCAAGAGAGCTTGTTGTACTACTAAAAAGGATAAAGGGAGTACATCCTCAATTCCATATTCCTTACTATCGGCTCCTTGATATATGTCATGGTATGCACTAGACAATATATTGCATATGTTGGTGGATTAACAAGTAGAATTTTATCCAATTTAGAAAAGGTACAATCGAAAGTTGTGAAGTGAATCTTCAAATATTTGTGGGACACTTCTATATTATCTTTGTGTTTTGGAAATGATAAGCCAATTCTCCAAGGATACAAAGTTGAGGACAACAGGTGATCTCAATAATAGAAAGTAGATATTAGGTTATTTGTTCAAATTTGTGGGGGAGCTATTTCTTAGCAATCTAAGTTATAAGTGTATATCTTTGTCTACTACTAAGCTAAAATCTAAGTTATAAGTGTATATCTTTTCCAAGACCAGTGACACCTCTAAAACTTGCCACACAACTGTAAGCACAATCATTACCAATAACAGGCAGTGAGTTACAGTGTTTTGCCTCTTCAACTTTCTCAACTCTTTCACTAACTCCTCTCCACCATCTACTTAACTCACCTTCTCATCTTCCTTCGACTTGCCGCAAATGAGACTCTTCACCGTCTCCATTTCAGGATTCTCAGAGCTAGCGTCTTCTTTTAAACTGCACTAACATTTATTGATTGCGTACATTATAATCCTTCTTAAATTTCTATAAAGTTAAAATATTTGCACACCAGTTACGTGTTGATTTCATCGAAATCCCATAGCATAAGTACTAAATATTTTAAAATTCCTTTTGCTTTCTGTTTATTAGAAGCTCGTAATCAATTAATCGTCGTTAAAGAAAACTAAAAAGAGAAATAATGAAAAGAAAAGTTGGCCAGCTCTTTCATAGGATAACTATTTAAATCAGTTGGCAACATGATGAATGAACTAGTCACTACCTTACCAAGTAATTTGGAGAGGAGCAGCTATTTCTGTTTAAACAACTATAAGGGTTAATGAATTTAGGGATTTTTAAAATTAGGGAAATTAGGTTTACATTTTTAGTTATTTTAGGCTTTAACAAAACCCTAATTTCAATTAGACCTTATGCCATGCGAGATTAATTGTCTACCTAGCACTGAGGTCTAAAAAAAAAAAAAATTGCATATAGGAAAATTTTAATAGAGGGTTAATTTTTTATGACTAAAATACATTTAACTCCTGTGTTTTATCGTTTGGTATGTTATGCCCCTCTATTTAAAAAAAAAGACTTATTACCTTCTTTGACCATTAGTTAAAAAAACTTATAATTCAAAAAGACTTTTTTACCCGTGTATTATTATGACATCACCACAACTGTACATGTTGCATTTTTTAATTTTGTTTCATAAATAAATTTTCTTTTTTTTAATTTTTCTATAAATTAATGGTCATGAAGTACAATTGTGAAGACAATGATATTTTTAGTAATTTTTCGTTTTTTATTTGTTAACGGTTAAAATGTAATTCACACCTAAAATCATTTTTATTTTTGAAATAGAAGACATAATAAAATAAAGCAAAAAATATAGGGGTTTAATATATTTTAATCGACAAAAGACTAAAAGGGTATTTTTGTCCAAAAAAATGCAACATGTACAGCTGTAGTGAATCTAGTGATGTCATCATAATATAGGGGTGAAAAAGTTTTTTTTGAATTCGAAGCTCCTTTGACTGGTGGTCAAAGTAGGTAATAAGCTCATTTTTAAAATAGAGAGAGGCATAACGTACCAAGAGATAAAACATAAGGGGTTAAATATATTTTAGCCATTTTTTATTAACTTAAGGGCCTATTTAAACGTTTGAATTTTATTTAATGTTCAGAAGCTTTTTGATCCAACTTAAATTTTAATGAAAATCTTTGGAACTTTTTTGGCTCCTTTTCCTTTTTATACCTATAAAAGTTTTCTTATTGATATAACTATTTAGCTTATTATTATTATTAAGCAATTATAACTTTGAAGATAATTTCTTTAATATTTTAGAATAACACTTACTTTAGGTTTTCTAAAAATTTATGATATGATCTAACTTCCTAGTGGTGATCAAACTCTAGCATCTCATCACCCTTATTTTTTCTTTTTGTAAATGTGATGATCAATATCATTCTTTATGTTTTTATGTTTACATTTTTCAATCAAACTTGTTTCTATAAAATGATTTTAGGCCTTATTCATATTAATATCGAATCTCATTAGTCATATTGATGAGGGTCATATCAAAATTGAGTATTAAAGTCATCTTCTGTGTTTAGGTTTATTTTTCAAATTGTTATATTTTCAATATTCTTATATTTTTCATACATTTAATTTCTTTTATGTTCTTGACATTTTAAAAATTCATTAAGAACAAATTGTTCTTAAATATCTTGTTTCCTATTTTTGATTTTTTTCAAGTTATTCAAAAAAAGGGAGATAAAAGAAAAGAAAAAAGAAAAAGCCTATACATGCATACATATCGTATTCAGTTAGGGTTTATAAAGAGAAGCCCTAAAAAGTCCCATTTAAAGCATACATAAGGGGCTAACAATTTTGTCATCCTTTAAAATTAAGGATTGTTGTTTCTAATCCAATTAGAACAAGGTACGTTTACATCATATAATCTATTTTCGTGTTATTTTGCTTTTTATAGTTATTTTGATTCATTCTTGTCGAATTCTTCTTCTCTATTTGGTTTAATTGGGTTCCAACGAGCACATTTTTCTATTTTGAATTTTTTATTTTATTGACCTTTAGTTATGTTTTTTTTAAATTCTATCAAATTCACTTCATTCAAAATTATTGACAAAGGGGAAGATTTAAACTAGCTTTCTTCATTTAAATTATCTAGTTTGTCAAAAAAAATTTAGTCAATATTTTAAGCTATAAATGAAGTGGATTTTGAGAAAAACACATGAGTAGGGACGAAAGGGAGTTTTCAACCCGATTAATATCTGAATCACTTAACCCAAAAAAATGGACATAGAGGCAAAAAAAATATATTTTAAATGGATGTTGAAAAATGGATGTGGATATGGATCTAGTGATAACCCGAACAGATGGATACCCATACCCGATCCGTTTTTTATTAACTCTATTTTTTTCGTTTTTTCTTAAATACTTATGTTAAATATAATAAAATATTAATATTTTCTTAGGAGAAACAACTTTAAAATTCCCAGTTTACTCCTCACCTTTTTCCAGGTAAAAGGAGTCCCTTCGTTTTAGTCATTCCATCAGTGACTTTTGAGTTCTCAAAACAGATTATTTTAATTAATTCCTTCAAATGGTGACGTTTTTCCTTACACCTTCAATCTTTTATATACCCAATCTTATGTCATTTTTTTTACCAATAGATGAACCCATCAATGATCAAAACAAAATTAGATAATAATCCCCTTAGTGACTCCTCAAGGAGATACTACGAATCACGATCCTTCAGTTCGCTTTTCACCGGCAGTCACCAACCTCCCACTCAGTGCGGTGGTTTTTCGGTCACCAGCACCAACTACATCTGTTGGACCCCATTTCTGGAGCTTAACATCCGGAGTCATACACCTTGTGCTTATTACCCTGTAGGTCATTTGCCATCATTCCATAATGGTGGTGTGCCCACACCAGTCAATCACCAAAATTACAACTTGACTTCTAAAAAGAAATTGTAACTCTAAGTCTCTAGTTTGTTTTAAAGAAAGAATCATTCCAATTGGAGCTCTAAAGCTCAAGATATACTTAAAATGCTAAAGCGTGCACATACTCCGATTATGCTCTCCTAATCGACCCCTCACTTTCTCTAATGGAAAATTTCTCAAAACAACTCCAAAAGATATCAATTTTTATGGAGAGGTAGAGACATGTGTTAGGAATCTATTGGTCTAAGAATCACTTCATTTGGAGGTCGGATGAGGGAGTTATGCCTAAAAGAATAGAACATGTTTATACCCTCAATCGATTTGTACCTATCTTGGTGCGATTGCCATAACTTTCAATATAGATATCTGATTGAGTTCGTTTTTGGACCATTTGAAAGAAAACTTCTAGATCTACAAATTTCATGAAGATCACAAAATGAGATTCGGCCTCTAAAAGTGTCAAAAATTGACATTACCTTAAGTTGTCCTGTGAATGTCCGTTTAACGGACATGTATCGGGTTTTAGAGTCCAATTGGCCCGAGAAGGTCCGTTTAATGGACATGACATAGACTGGCCTGGGGGTATTTTTACACCCGAGAAGGTCCGTTAAACGGACCTAATGTCCGTCTAACGGACATAGGGGTTTCCCAAACCCCTCCAAAGCCCCTCCAATGCTTCCTACATCTAATCTAACTTCATTTTCACTCAATATCTCCCCAAAATCAACTCTTTTAGTGCCAAATCACTTCATAACAACTCAAACACCAAATTTATCTCACAAAATTCTCAATTCCCAACTCATTTAGTTCATCAAAACCAAAATTTTCTATCATTCATCATAGCTGTCCCATACAAAAATCCTATGCAACATCATAACTTGTAACACTCATATCTTTCCATTCTGACATCCAAAAATTACAAACTCTATATCGTTGGAAAGTTGGAAAGATATTCTACAACTTCCAAAAAGACAATTTTTAACCAATTCTACCTAGATAGTTCCATAATTTCCCTTGAATTCAGAACACAAACCTACCCTTATGAAAAATTGGAAATAGCAATGTAAAAATTTGAAAAGTCATAAACAATCATAATGCATATGTATTTCATTCGCATCAAAATAAGAGTTTTATAAATTTTTGAGTCTATGATCGAATAACGGTATCAAACGAGAGAGTACCTTGGCTAGGCTTTTCTTTATATTATTTTCAATCTTTATTTTTAATTTCCTTCGACGTGATTTCATGTTCTAAAATCAATCGTTCCTTTATCAAATTATTTTCATTTTTATTTTTATTTTATTTTTCGCACAAATAAACAATTGCTACATTGGTCTTTGTGGTTCGACCGTATTCACCACTTTACTAAAAATATTATGATGATAAAAAGTAATTATATATTTATTTTGTTGAACTAGTTTAATTCAAGCTAGTAAAACTAATTAAGTAGTAAAATCATTTGCAAATTGATTAACTAGCATATAATCTTTTTAATCTTATATGATTAGATGACATCATCCCAAAAAGGAAACAAAGGAGGAAGTCAAGGGGGGAATGATATAGGTCGGATTCATTGGCCAAAAGAAACTCTTCTTATCTTGTGTGACATTTGTAACTAACATATTGAAAGGAGTAAGGGAAAACGCGGTGGAGTTATTGGTCAAAGGTTACCGTGGAAGAAGGTGGAGGAAGAGTTTCACAAAGCAACCAACTTACCATGGGATAAAACAAAGCTTAAAATAAGTTTGATAAGATGAGAACTAGATTGAGTCTTTGGAAACAGTTAAAAGAGAAAGAAACAGGATTAGGATGGGATTATGACAAAGGAACAATTGCCGCTAGTGAGGAGTGGTGGACTTTGAAGATTAAGGTTATCCCCTTTTTTCCAATTCAAATTATTTTCCTTTACACTAATGCTAAATAGTTAGTTAGATATAAGTCATTTAGTTTTTTTTATAGGAGAACATCAATTTTAAAACATTTAAAGAGGAAGGGCTTAAACCTGAGCTTAAATGAAGTTAGATCAACTTTTTGGATGTTTGGCTCGAGGAGAGACTGCATTTTGTCTTGTGGCTAACCCTCCATAAGGACAACGAGAAGTTGAAGAAGTATATGTTCCTTCTCCACCTGACAGTTATAATGCTCATCATCAGTTGTCAAGCTATCATGATTATGAGAATATAGATAAGACTAGTGGTCTAAACAATTGGGAAGAAGTGTGGAGAGAACCTACCCTGACCCCTTAAGCTATACATGATGAAGGGAGTGAGAGAAGAAGATGCAAACAAGTTTTGAAGAGTGATAGTTCACAAAGTAACAAGACTGCAAGAACTGATTCCGCTAAAAGGGTAGGAAGATCTACAACAATGTATGAGAGGCGTGACAAGATGATGCAATTGATTCAAGAGAGAAAGAGTGCAACAATGGAGATGAATAGATCGATTAAGAAAAATTTGGACACAATAAATATTGGTGCATCACAAAGTACTGGTGCTGCTGCATCTCATCATGATGTTACGAATGCTTTGGAAAAATTATGTACTTTGCCTGGTTTAGAGACTGGCACTCCTGAATTTTACTTTGCTTGCATATTAATTGAAGATCCGCAAAGAAGGTCCATTTTTTTGGATTTACCATATGATACAAAGAGGGTTGAATACATAAAGTTTATGTATGAGTATGACAAACATAAAAAAAAAACATTAAACATAGTTTATATCTATCCATTTCTATGTTTAGTTTATTGTTTTTATTATTTTTTCACTTATGTTGACATGGTGTATTTTAAGACATTATGAATTTGGTTAGCTTATTTTATTATATTACGTTATCTTGTTGGTAATCTATAATTTTATTAAGTGCTATATTATTTATTTCTTTATATTTAGACATA
>JANZXV010000009.1:13644726-13669899 GCA_027576455.1 Erythroxylum roigii
TTGTTTGAAAGAAGAGTTTATAATATAATATAGCGAAAAATTATTTACCATTTTACATTCTTTCGTAAACTTTCAAACATAAAATTTTTTATTTTTATTATTTAGAATAAAATAAGATATAATAACTAATATGAAATTATTCTCTTTTATTTTATTATAAACCTTCCTCTAAAATGATATAACAATACTACATTTTATTCTATTACATTAATAAACTCCGACTATATTTCTTAGTAGCATTTCTTTTTAGGAAAGTAGTTTTTTTACTTTCCCCCTCTTATGAATATTTGCAGTGAAACAAACATTTATATATAATTTGTACACATAATTTCAAGAAAGACGAACTCTTTGAAGAGTTAATAACTGGAAAAGCCGGCAAATTTCAAATTCATATAGGTTCTCGCCATTCCACTCTTGAAGTAGAGGGAAAAGAAGAAAGTAGAAAGGTTTGATCCATGAATCATTGAGATTCGTGAGAGCACAAAATGCTACAGGAGCTTTTACTAGCATTGTTGGGCTACACGGGAGATCTCATAATCGACGAGCGGGAACACCAAAGCTCCCTCGGCGTCAATTTATCCCCTGACGCTCCTATCTCCGACGAACGCTCATTCAAGCTCGCTCCTGACATCTCCTTTCTCGAACCCAGCGACAGGTTACTTTTAAAATCCTAGCATTTCCATTCCTGTTTTTATCTAGGGTTTTATTCTTGCTAACCTGAGCCAATTTCTTTGTGTAGGGATCTTATTGAGAGGATCGTGACCTTAGGGTTTTACTACAGAGAGCTCGATCGTTTCGCAGCCAAGTCTCGCAACTTGAGCTGGATAAGGTCAGCAAATGCGACGGTTGCGTCGCCGTTGACGAGAATTGCGGAACTGTCGAACAAGAGAAGCTCGAGTGTATATCGTAGGGCCATTGCTAATGGCATTATTGAGATATTGTCTGTGTATAGGTCTGCTGTGCTCCAAATTGAGCAGAAATTGCTGTCTGATACTCTTCCTATACTCAACACCCTAACCCAAGGCCTCAATAAGGTTTGGACCTTCATTTTTCTTTTTGTTTTCTTTGTTCTAATCGCTACTGAGAAAAAAAATTAAATCTTTTGTTATAAACTCTCTTCCAGTTTTTTGTTCTTCTGCCTCCGCTATACGAGCTTGTTTTAGAAATTGAGCGCGATGATATTCGTGGGGGACAACTTCTAAATCTCTTGCATAAACGCTGTCATTGCGGTGTTCCAGAGTTGCAGACATCCATCCAAAGGTATGTATTTGCTTTCTTTTCACCTTATCTGTGACTCATTTCATCCAGTACGGGGAGTGGAAGTGTTTTCTTGCAAAGTACTATAAATCTTGATTTGTTTGCTACTGGTTTTGTTTTAATATAATTATTCTTTTTCAAAAGGACAGGCTTCTTTGGCATGGGCATCAGGTCATGTATAATCAACTTGCTTCATGGGTGGTTTACGGGATTCTTCAAGACCAGCATGGTGAATTCTTTATTCGAAAGTAATGCTAGTCCTCCTCACATAACATTATCAATGTTATTTCTTAACGGTCTGCTGCAGTGGAATGTGCAAAATTATTGTTCCCCATCTATTTTTATTCGGATTTAGTCTACCTTTTCTTAAGGAAATTGCACTCTTTTCCATGCCTTTTGTCCTAATCATGCATCATACTTTTAAGGCTACATTTGGCTTGTTAAATTGTTCATCAGGCAAGAAGACCAAGATTTGGAGCACGGCTCATCTCGTACAGATATAACGGAGAAATTCGCTCGTTTGGTTACTGAAGATACTTCTTTGACTGACTGGCACTTGGGATTTCATATTTCTTTGGTATCTTTTAACCCCTGCTTTGATATGATTATGTTCTGCCTGAGTCGATATTCTTATCCTTATTCTTCATTGTTCTGTTTGGCAGGATATGCTGCCTGAGTATGTCCATATGCGTGTTGCTGAATCAATTCTTTTTGCTGGCAAGGCCATAAGAGTACTCAGGAATCCGAGTCCTGCATTTTGGGTCAAGGATCCTGTATATAATCAACAGGCACGAAGAAGTCCGCAAAAAACTGAAGGGTTTACAATGCGCTTGCCTTTACAGAAGGAGCCTTCTGCAGATGCAAATCTGCTTGGAGAAGAACTACTTCCACAGTCTGAGGCTGATAAGATTGAATCAATGCTTCAAGACCTGAAGGTCCATTTCCTAACTGTTTTACCATATATAGCAAATCTTGTGCAGCAATTTGCTTGATAGAGTTTCCTTATGCTATATTTTCTGCAGGAAGCATCTGAATTTCACAAAAGATCATTTGAATGTGCTGTTGACTCAATTCGGGCTATTGCAGCTAGTCATCTTTGGCAGGTGCTGCACATGAAGATTTTGTTTACTTATCCATTAGAGGCTTTAATTTATGAAATTTCTGCTTATACAGCTTGTAGTTGTGCGAGCTGATTTGAATGGTCACCTAAAGGCACTCAAAGACTATTTTCTTCTAGCAAAAGGAGATTTCTTTCAGGTAAAGATAGATAAAAGGTCAGATTTCATGTTTCACATTTCTAATACGGGCCTGTCTTATAAGGTTCTTACAGCTTCTTATATTGTAATGATTATGCCTTGTTAGCTTTGTATTTGCTTATTATTTTTGCTCATGTCCATGCCTAGTCTAGTAAGGGAGGATCCTTTTTGAGATAATTCACCCATGTGATGTGATTATTGATTTTTTTTTTAATTTGTCACTAGAACAAAAAGATGACAATACTGGCTATTAATTCAGTGCATAATTGAATATTGTATAAGTGATATCAAACCGAATTCTTTTATTTGGTTTTGAATGATGATTTCAATCTAACATATTTTATGCGTAGGTTTTCTCTAAATGAAGTCTGAATATGCTGATGACATAGAGCCTAATTTTCATTTATTTCTCAAAAATCAAATTTTGATCGGGCATGATTATTGTTAATATGCCAGTGTTTTTTAGAGGAAAGTCGACAATTGATGCATTTACCACCTCGTCAATCAACTGCTGAAGCTGATCTCTTGGTCCCATTTCAGCTAGTAAGTTTAGCATGTAATATGCCCCTGGTGGCCATAATATTGACCATGATATGCCCATTTCAGCTCAATCCAAGTTCATTGTTATTTATGAAATAAAAAATATTGATCTACTCCAAAATGCAGGCTGCAATAAAGACAATCGGTGAGGAAGATAAATACTTCTCTAGAGTGTCCTTACGGTTGGATTCGAAGTCCTTGCTTAAAGTTTTTACAATCTTGTGCTTTATTATCAGTTTTAATATGGTGATTTTTCAAATTACCTTGGGATGTCTGCTAGGATGTCTTCTTTTGGGATTTCAGTTAAGTCCTCCCAAATTGATCAACCGAAAGCCACAACATATGTGGATGCAAACTTAGGTGCTACATTATCAAGTGCTTCTTCAGAGATGTCCCTTGATGGCTGGGATGGCATAGCACTTGAGTACTCTGTGGACTGGCCCTTACAGTTGTTTTTCACTCCAGAGGTTCTGTCCAAGTAAGAATCTAATGACATTTACTTATGGGGATGCTTTTACTTATCTTCGGATATAATTGAAAACACAAACGGTATCTTGAAACTAATGGTATTCGCAGCAGAACTTCTGCTTTGCCTCTACCTCCTTTTTTGTACATGCTAACATTAAGTGTGCTTCAGGTACTTGAGGGTTTTCCAGTATTTGCTACGTCTCAAACAAACACAAATGGAATTGGAGAAATCTTGGGCCTCAGTGATGCATCAAGATCACACTGATTTTGCCAAGCGTCGCCATGACCGTATAAACTGCTCGGTGTTGCAGCAACGGCGCCAGCGTTTTAGACCAATGTGGCGTGTTAGAGAGCATATGGCTTTTTTGATCAGGAATCTTCAGTTTTATATACAGGTAGGTGAGGCTGTCTATATTTTTTAAGAACTTCACTGCTCTATCCCGGGGACTGAGTGGGAAAGGATTTTGATAAGGGTTCATTCTTTAATGCTCTCGATGAAATTTAGAAGTTAAGAATATGAACTTTATCTGTTTTTACATCATTTTGTTTTCATTCTCATTCTTATTTGAGTTAATTGAGTTGCCTCAGTTACTTTTCTGATTATTTCCCTTCTGTCAAGGTGGACGTGATAGAATCTCAGTGGAATCTTTTGCAAGAACGCATTCAAAATTCTCATGACTTTACTGAACTTGTGGGCTTCCATCATGAGTATGTGCTACTGAAGTTCAAATGAACTTGTGATTCATATTTTCTGTTTGACTTATTTGTTGGCTGCATGATTTTCTTTTCGTTTCGGACTGTTTCAGTGTCCCTACTCATGCTGTTATCAAGGTCATTCTCTCTACATGTCAGCTCTAGTTTAACACTCGCCCATTATTGCATTTATGAACAGGTATTTATCTGCTTTAATTTCACAGTCTTTCTTGGATATTGGCTCTGTCTCAAGGATTCTAGACAGCATAATGAAACTTTGCCTAAAATTCTGCTGGAGCATTGAGAACCAAGATAACAATCCAAGTACATCTGAGCTGGAGCATATAACAGAGGTATTGGCTCAAAAATGTCACTATTTTGGATAGATGTGTGGTCTTGATTTGGTTCAACTTCAAGGCTTAACAAGCATATTGAATGCGTCATTTCAGGAACACAGCTTATTCTTTCAAGTCCTGTATAATTGGGTTTGCTCCATTTTTTGTCTTTCTTCCAGTTGTCTTTTATATGTTTGGAGTTCAGACAAACTGACAATGTTGCACTAGTTATTTGATGCATGTTTTTAAATAAATCAATTGCTTGATGCCCTTCTTCATGCTTATCATTTTCGATGTTGACAAGGGTTAAGAAATTGTTCGAAGTTGCTCTGTATATGAATGTTTCATATTTTCTGTTTCTTTTCCTGTTTTCTGTGCTCAGGAATTTAACAAGAAGTCCAATTCCTTATATACAATACTACGCAGTAGCAGGTTGGCAGGCAGTCAACGAGCCCCATTTCTCAGACGTTTCCTTTTGCGCTTGAACTTCAATTCGTTCTTTGAGGTAAAGCCACTTTGTATGTCATTTGCTAAATCATCGCTGTTTTGGCAACTGTTTTTCAATTGTGTCCCATTTTTTGTGCAGGCAACTGCAAGAGGTGTGCTTAATGTTGTTAGACCATCTTCAGCACTTCCTATTTTAAGTCAACAGTAGTGGTAAATTTTGTGGAGTCAGCATCTTATCTCATCCCTCGTGGTGTTTTGTCATGAGAGCAATGCTGTCATTCTGGACTTGGGAAACTTGGGGTATATGAACGCTTCATGTTGGTGGTAAGTTTTGAGATGGACTCGTGTTTGACTGACCATTAGGTGGCTTCTTATGGTAGCCATGCTGATGTTTCCAAGTTCCTTAGTTTTCTTTTAGGTGACCATCTTGAAGGCAACTTTCTAGCTGAGGATGTGGCGTATGCCCCTGTTGCTTATTGATAAGTTAAATGGTGATTCTTTTGAAGGCTTAGAGTTAGGTTGGCTTCGCACAGGGCTTTTTCGCCCGTCTGCTGTTGACCTGTGGCTAAATATGAGTTTGAGTTGATACTGAAGTTGTGCCTTTGTAGCTGGTCCAAGCTCAACTTTTATCAGTATTTGTTTGTAGAATCGAGATTTTTATGCATGTACAGGAATTTGAGGCTTGTAAGATAATAAGCGCGACAGCAAGAAAGTTCTTCGGAAGCTGGAAAGTTTGTTTATATAAGAATCGAGGCGTTTGTTTTGTGTGGAAGGATGATTTACTGTCCAAACTTTGAATCTTTGTGTCAACACTTGCACGTTTGGCACAGATTTGCATGTTTATTGTTTTGACATCCAATAGAAAAATATTCTGGTTGTGATCAAGATGTTCCCTTGTCAATCCGAACAACAAAAGATTTTAACATGATGAACGTGGCAGGGATCCACATGTTTCTCCATGCCGTTGCATTATTCCCTTTAACTGTTGGCAATGATCATAACAACCATGCTTATTGTCTCATTCACAGTCAAAGTTCCTCGAATCCTTCTTCATCGCCTTCCTCCTCCACCCTCTGAAATTCGCTCCTCCACATTTCCATCTGTCGAAACAGAAGCCAGGAAGAAGAAATAAGAAGACAACAATGTCAATGCTAATAGCATCCAATCATTTAATCAAAGCCAAAGATTGGATATTACTTTCCAAAAGCAAACAAACAATGGCATTTTACGTGGATAAAGGCGATCAAAACCTGATCATCTGAAAATCGTAGCTGTTCTGCAACAAATAGAATATGCAAATAGTCTCCAGGAGCCAATTCCTTGCCAAAGCTCCTTCCAACTTCATCATAGCTGATGGTGTCAACTCGGAAGCCATTACTCATGAATAGTTTGTTCATCCATTCGTTTGTGCTGGACTGCGTAAGTGACCAGACAATAGATGACACCTTATTCAGGCATGCCGAAAAAAGTGAATAATAAAAGGATGAAAACATCACCCTGATCATAGAGCAAACTGACCTTGATCCCAATTTCAGTTTCTGTCAACCATGCAGGCAATTCGCCCACAAACAGGCATCCATTGGTAGCCAGACTACTAACTATATGCAAAAGTTCTTCGAAACTGGCCAGTGTCATGACAGGAAGGCCCTGCAAAAATATAGGAATATGACTCCTCCTATAGAGCCATGAAGTACCATTCCATATCAAGGCTTAATTACCTGGATGACCCAGATACTTGGCCGATTCCCGTTGAAGCCTTTATTACGTAAGCTTTTCTGTAGGTTAGTAGACTCCAATGGAACATGAAGGAAGAAGCAGCTTCTTGGAATCTTGGCCCCAACAACTAATATATTCAAGAAGGTACAGTCATTACTAATGATAATAGCTACAAATGAAGACTTGATGAACCTATAAAGCAGCATTAGTACAAAAACTGCAAACATAAGATAGCATCAAATCATCAGCTTCTCAAACTCTAACAAATTCAATATGCTAATCAATAGACAATTGATGCTTAAGACGTTAAGCAAACATAACCTTGTGTTAGTTAAATTACTCGACTCATTTGTTATATCATCAATATTGCCAAGGCTACTATAAGATTCATACATCAAGTACTTGGAATATACTAAACCTGTAGAAATTATAAAATACTTTCAATATCAAACGTTATACACCTTGAAGCTTCTCAGCTGATTTTCTATAAATCAGTTCTGGGGATATATCAAAGATAATGGTCGAAGTCGGCCAGTGGAGTCTATATGGCCTAGTGTCCATCCCATTGGTTAGTAACACAACCTGCGATACATGAGGAATTCTTTAGTGCTCAAATTCAAGAAAACATTCAACTTAGTTATACAGTTAAGTACCTGCTTAGTTCCGTCAATATGGTTCACTGTCTGAAGCAACTTATCATCGATAAACCTTGTCGCTAGACAATAATGGTGCGAGTATTTCTTCAAATCCATTTGCACATTAGGATGAACCAAACAACCGGCATATGGGTCTACGAAAAGAGGCTCTGCATATGCAAGCATCAACACAAATTACTTGGTACGATATTCCAAGAAAGATTTTACAGAATCTTTTATCACTTGAAACAGATAAAAGACTCGACTTTTAAGCCATGAACTTATAAGCTCTAACCCAGTGTTAGGCTAATGCTTTGTCCAAGGCAAAATGATTCTTCTTGCATAAATTAGAACTTAAATAACCATAGATTGCTATTCTAAGTGAGCCGTTCGACGGAATGCCTGACCCAAAACAAAATGGTAGAAAGCATCGACCAGAACAGGGAAACAAAGAAAAGGCTTTTACCAGGTCTATGGGTCTCCTGGAAACGAAGTGAAGCTGCATTAATGGCGGATTGGAGTAGTGGGTCATTTTCGCTATTGAGCTTGGCTTTGAAACCGCCATTTTTCTTCGGCTTCGAAGCTTGCATGAGCAACGAGCTCGGTATAGAAGCAGCTGGTGACGACACATATCGCGACAAACATTCCATAATATACAGCAAACTGACTTGACTTACAGATTATCTAGAGGACAACAAGAGTCTCCATCGCCTACCAGCAAATGATAAGAAGGTCCACTAGAGCTCAACCCGCTTCTTTATCCACCTTCTCTTCGCTCTCCTTCTGCTTTTCCTTTGACTTTTCTTTCTAAATTACATATCTCTTATAAATATAGTTGCATAGAATTTGGTTTTATTATATTAGGACATGAATAGAGAAGCCGATGTAGCCTGAGCTAAACTAAGCCGAAGATAGAATACTGACCAACTGATCTGAAACCTCAATCAATCTCCCCAGAATGGATTCCATTACCGATCTACATATCCCAGAATCCTCTGACACAGTCTACTGAAGAGAGCAGCCCACAACAACAGCTTGCTATTGTACCATTTGCTTCACTCTCTCTTTCTCTCTCTAAACTCCTCCCCATCAACTTCTTCACAACACAACCCAAAACCTCTGTCTTGTTTTCCTCTGCTTCAAACAAGGTTAAAGTCCCAATACAAGCAGCTTCTCTCACCCACCTTTCTCTCGCTACCACCTCCTCTCTCTCTCCTCCCAACTTCTCATTCCAGTCTACTATCTCTGCCAATCCTCTCCATGCCGCCCTCTCTCTCAACCCTCTCCGCCCTTCAGACCCGTCAAATGCCGCCGGAATTCGTCGAGCCTCCATCGTTTGGTTTTGCAATGACCTTCGCGTTCACGACAATGAATGTCTCAACAATGCCAACGATGAGTCAATGTCTGTTCTGCCCGTTTACTGCTTTGACCCGAGAGAGTACGGGAAATCATCATCTGGGTTTGATAAAAAAGGGTCTTATCGTGCCACTTTTTTGATTGAATCGGTCTCTGACCTTCGCAAGAATATTCAGGCAAGAGGATCTGATCTTGTTGTGAGAGTAGGGAAACCTGAAACTGTTCTTGTTGAATTGGCACAGGCAATTGGTGCTGATGCCGTGTATGCACATAGAGAGGTGTCTCGGGATCAGGTTAATACGGAGTTGAAGATTGAGGCTGCGATGAAAGACGAGGGTGTAGATGTTAAGTACTTTTGGGGCAGTACTTTGTATCATTTGGATGATTTGCCTTTTAAATTGGAAGATATGCCTTCACATTATGGAGGTTTTAGAAAAAAAGTACAGAGCACGGAGATAAGAAAGACAATTGAAGCATTTAGCATTGGATCAATTGAAGGGGTTGCCTTCAAGAGGAGATGTGGAACCTGGGGAAATTCCTTCTTTGTTGGATATGGGTCTCAACCCAACTCAGGTCTGATGTCTGTTCCTAAACGTAATTACTTTCTGATATGCTTTTTGTTGTCACCAATTTATTAGTGATATCGAGATGTTTCTAGGGCCATGATTGTGATTCAGTTGTGATTTGTTGAACTTTTTATAGATTAATTACCAGTGAATTGTGTATTTTGATTTTCCAAAATGGACTGTTTGTTAAAATAGTTGCTTCACAAATTGCAGCTAAAGAATTTTTCTTCATATTTGATTGTTGCAGCTTCTAAGCTTGGTTTTAAGACATGACTAGGAAAACTATCTGTCAAAAATGTCCTATCTTAAATGCAACCTTCGTATTGTGTGCTAAATGTAGGATAGAAAAACAACTGCTGATACTTCCATGGTGGCCTGGTGGGTGGAGAAACTGAAGCATTGCGGAGGCTGAAAAAGTTTGCAGTTGAGTGCCAAGCACAACCTGTAAAGGGGATTAATGGAACCCATGATAACATCTGTGGTGCAAACTTTTCCTGCAAAATTTCTCCATGGCTAACCATGGGGTGCATCTCTCCACGATTCATGTTTGATGAGCTTAAGAGAACTACTAGCAGGTATGCTTCAAAATATTCTTTCTTTTTGCTTTTTGTTTCTCTCTTTGATGATACCATAATATCATTTTACAAGTTATGTACTCGATGCATTTGAATAATTCAATTCGTAGAACTATTTCTGCTGCGTCAAACCTCAATGGTGGTGGTAGCAACTCACCAGATACCGGAATGAACTGGTTGATGTTTCAGCTGCTGTGGAGGGATTTTTTCAGGTAACTTGAGAAAACTTGAGAAACCATGATAAATCTTGGCATTTGTAACATAAGTCCGTGATTTCTGTGTTTTGGCTAGCTTGAGGATCAAAATATAAAAGAAAAATAAAGGCTTACTTGAGGTCCTCCGAAGCTTTTTACTTCTTAGTGATTTCCTTTCTTATCGAGCATGTAACTTGAAAACTTCATATTTACACCCTTTGTGCGACCGGGCTTCTCTGCAGATTCATTACCAGGAAATGCAACTCACCGAAGAAACAGCTTGAAGCAACTCCAGCTACGGCTGGTACACCTGCCTTTGCTTAAGCTAGAACTCATCATGGCAATGGAAAAAATTAGTGGAAAAGTCAGTTGCTTTCATAATCAGTGAGATTACAAATTCGTAAACCTTCAGAATGCCGGAGTAGGGCTGCTCAAAGGGAGCTATTCGTTGTCAAACGTTTGTCATTTCCTACCAAATAAAATCGATTGAATATGGACCTTAGCTTGATTAATAGAGCATCATTTTCTAGAAATGTCTTCGCTGTCAATGATCTCTGGTCTGCCTCCACCTGTTGCCATTGAATACACCAACCATTTTTTAGTATCTGCTGGTATGTTGCTGTATCAGTGTTGCCCTATTAGTTGTGAGCAAATTTAGCCCCTGAAACAGTAAAGATTGTTTCTCTATCTAGGGTTTAACAGGTCTAGGGTTTAATGGGTTAAATACAATGTTTTAAAAACCGAACCGGATATCGAACCTATTGAAGGAAAGATTTAAGGTTTAGAGGTTCAACCGGTAGTGAGTCGCTATAAAATCGATATATAATAAATAAAAAGTAAAACTTATAAGAATAATTAAAAATAAAATATTTTATTGAAATAAAAAAATACACCAATGTCTATTATTATATAATAAACTAATAATAAATAAATATGAGTCTAACATAAAATTTAAAATAACAATAAAAATTAAAATTATATTTTCGAAGGAGATTGTGTCTCATCATCGTTAAAAGCTCCAAATTTTTTTATAGTTATTTAAAGATTTATAAACTACGCTTTCATCCAAAGTATTTGCATCAACCTCTTCTACTACATTAAAATAAATTACAAATTAGTAATGTATAAAATTATTCTCAATTGTAAACTTGTAATACAATATAATTTTAACTTCAATATGATCAAAATAAAATATGAACTGACCATCAGTAGATGTTCTTAATTCATTCGTTGTGAGAAATGCATTTTTTTCATAAATCGTATTTTCAAGCTCATTATAATCAAGATCAGGCGATGGTTCTTCTTCTTCAATAAAAAAAATCAATATGGTCAATACAATCAATATTAATTAGATTATATATTCTCTTCTTACTAAACGCTCTGAATACATAATAGAGAAATTATAAAATCAATAATAAAAAAATTATTGAAATAAAAACAAAACTATAAAATACCTATTATTCATTCTCAGATTATAAGTACGTAAACAAAGTCATTAAGTCTTTGATATTCTAAACGATTTCGTTTCTTTGTATGAATACGTTCAAAAACACTCTAGTTATATTCACAACCTGATGAGGAGTTGTTTGTCTGAATAATCTAATAGTGAGTTTTCTCAATATTGGAGCTTTGTCACCGAATAATCTCCACCACTCATCTGTATTTTAAATTAATAGTTATGATAAAAATATATATTATTAATAAGTAAATAATGAATTAAAAGTATAAAACTTACCTGGCTGTATTTTTTTCAACATAAGTTCTCTCTTTGCTGTTGATCTAGCAAAACTCTCTAAACCTTCATGATATAATTTAATTTCATTTATCACTTATGATTGCTCTTCAATAAAGAAAATACCTTTGCATTCTATCACATCAAACAAACCGCCCATAATATTAATTATACATTCTTCTCCACTATATAAGCAATAAGGATTGAGAAAATAAGCTGTTAAGTGGATCCTTTGAGTAAGATGCTTATCCCATCGTCGATCAATAATAGCTATATAAGGCTTGCACAATTTCTCCTTCCTTTTAAAAATATTTATAATTATTTTGTGAGCTCTATACATGATGGACCCCGAGCTTCTCGTAGAAGATTAGAACTAGTAACTGAGAAATTTTGGTGATAAGTCACCAGTTAAAAACAAATAAATGAAAGTTCTTGAACCAAGAATTTATAGACAAGAGTAAAGTAGAGAATGAAAAGTGTGGATAGATTCATGATTTGCTATGGTGTTTTTGGTGCATAAGAGATTTTTTTGAAATAGAAAGAATTAAGGTGAAGGTTAGAAGTGAAATGAAAGAAAAAATGAAGTTGAATTTGTGCAATAAATTGATGACGAATAAGTATATATGTGTATGTTCTGCCATTAATGTTCATGATTAGTCATGGATTATAATTTTCTTTATGGAGGACACTGATTTGAAATGAAGTTGAGAATAAAGAGTAAATGCAATAGAAAAGGTGATTTTGGTATGAGTTGTGATAAGGAAAGACTTAGAAACAAGATGGGTAGTGATTTGGAAAATGTTCACTGAGTGTGCCTCGGTCCGTTAGCCATAACATTTTCTCTAGTTATCCAAACGAGATGATTCTTGATTTGGATTAAACTTGAGATATATGGCTACATTTCGTATGAAGACATTGAATTTCAATTCTACCTCTAAGAGTCTCAAAATTTATCATGAAGTTAAGAATTGGGTGCAGTACATTAGTGTAAGAATGGAAAATTGGTCATTAGACTTTAGGGGCAAATTTGGGATTGATATAAATAGGTTTTTGTAAATTTGCCTCTGTAAAGTTGTAGATATTTCTGTTATCTTTCCAATGGTATATAGTACGAAAATTTTGGACATCTGAGTCAAAAGTTATGATTTTTATAAGTGGAGATGTTCTGGAGAGTGCAACAGTAAGACGAAGTTTTAAGACGAAAAAGTAAGATGAAGTTTTAAGAAGAAAAAATAAGACGAATTTTTGAGACGCAAAAGTAAGATGAAAAATTAAGACGAAGTTTTAAGACGAAAAAGTAAGACAAAGTTTTGAGGCGCAAAAGTAAGATGAAGTTTTGAGACGCAAAAGTAAGACGAAAAAGTAAGACGAAGTGAAAGTAAGATGATACAAAAGTGAGATGATACAGAAGTCAGACGATAGAATTGTTCTTTGAGGTCTTCATGAAAGTTGTAGATCTCGAAGTCTTCTTTCCAATGGTCCAAAACAAAATCATTCAGACATTGTTTCTGAAAGTTATAGAAATCACGCCAAAATAGGTTCGTTTTGATTGAGGTCGTAAACGTGGTTGCTTCTTTTGGCGATAACTTCTTCTCTAGACCTCCAAATGACTTGATTTTTGAACCATTGGTTTCGTAAAACATTGATCTACATCTCCACAAAGAATTATAGCTATCTAAAATGAATGGAGAAAGATTGAGTGAAAAGAATGGGACGGGCATAGTGAGTGTGTTCTTAAAGGATATAAACTGGTGTTATTCCACTGAACATACTTCAGTATTTTGATGTTTTCTCGAGCTCTACTGAACCAAATGAGATGATTTTTGTTTTGTGATAAACTAGAGACATGGAGCTACAAATGGTATGAAGAACTTGGAATCTAATTCAGTTTCTAAGATATTTAAAATTCCGATGGAAGTTGTACATAGTATACTATTTTGGACAAGAATAGTCCAAAAATGTTTGAAGTATATCTTTTAAATTACTAAACCAAAAGGAATGATTTCGGTAGCATTAGAAACTTAAGACAATGGGGGACATTTTTCTAGAAGAAAGTGTTATGTTAGAATGTTTAAGGGTATAGTTGACAAGACACTTAAGTATAAAAGACTTAAGGCATAAATAGATGGGCAAATGAGACAATTCTCAATCATTAAAGGCATAAGTGGAAGAAAAGTGTTGTCTTGCTTATAAATAAAGGGGAAAACGTGAATGAGAAGATTCTAGAGAAATAAAATGAGTGGATGAGAAAAGAGATAAGAGAGAGAAACATGAAAAAGAATGAAACAGAGAAAGAAGAGAAACAAGCTAGGGTTTCAATTATGTTAGCCCTCAAGAGAAATTTTGAGGTTGTTCAAGAAGAGAAAAAGGTAGAAGAAGAGAAGAGCTTCCATTTGAGCCAAAGATCCCTTCATTTGGTGAAGAATGAAGGTAAGACCATTTTGAAACTTTCAGATTTTTGGAAGGATTTTAGCTCATGGAGTTTAGAAAATGTTAGGGTTTAAGTATTCTAGAACCAATTTTAGTGATTGTGCTTTGAGGGATTTTCAATGGAAAAACCTATTGAGTGAGATTTTTATTATTGTATAAAGGGATCAAGAGAGAGAGACAAGAGGAACAAGAGAAGAAGCATTTTGAACAGGTCAAGTTTTTAAGCAAGAAAATCAAGGTGGGTACATGTTTATAATAGAGTAAATAAGCTACTATTGTTTTCTTTAAATCAAAGAAGTTTTCTGATTTCATTTGCATCATAAGTGTTGCATTATTGTTTATGAATTTTTTGTGAAATCTGCTATATGTTTGTTACATGATTTGAGTGATATTTTTGAAAAAGATGCATGTTTCTGAACGCATGTTTCCAAGAATGGTTTTCAAGTACATGAAAAAGCAAGTTTTCAAGAAAATGTGTCATTTTGGGCAACAAGCTTACAAGATTATGAAATACATGTTATATGGGTTTGGTTTGGTCCATTCTGTTGTCAAGTGCACTTTAACTAAAGGCTTCTCCCACCTGCCCGCTAGCGGCATGGAGCTCCTTCATGTTCACGACTACATAAAACCATTATGTGGGATTGTGTTAGCTCGTTTTGTTCACGACTACACAGGACTCTTTTTGGAAAGTGTGCTAGCTCGTTCTGTTTATGGACCTTCCGAACCATTCTGATGTGCTTACGTGCTCGTGTTATGTTTGACCAAGTTTGATGCATTCATGTTTTGTAACTTATGGATTTTTGGCTGAAAGCCTAAGAAGCATGTGTTTATGAACTCAAGGAAAGTTTTCTAAGATAAGAAAAATGTTTTCAAGGTTTTTTCTTATTCTTTTTGTTATAAACTGTTTCTCACGAGCTTTCAAGCTCACCCCCTCTCTGTCCCATCCTCAGGTGATAGCTAAGAGATCAAGTGATCAAGAGCCTAAAGGAATTGCTTCATTTTCTATTTTTGTAATTAGAGATTTCGGATTATGTTGTATTGTAGCTTGAAAGGCCAGTATAGTTTTGTAAAACTCTTTGTTTGAGGGAATCGAAGTGTGAATGATGAATATTAGTTATAAGTATTGTACTAAAGAGTGATGAAGGAAAAAAAATTGAGAGTCTTGTGATTTCCGCAAGAAGAGGAATCGATGATTTTCAAGGAAATTCCATCGGATTAAGCTCACGTTCATGATCCGAAGTTGGGCTCCAGACACGCTCTGATTGCGAACGTTTAACCTGCACATTCAAATTAGCATTAACTTCCATGATCTGGAAACGTCTGATTGCGAACGTTTAACCTGCACATTCAAATTATGCAATACACACATTGCACGCACACATTGATAACTTTACATAATTTTAAGCATTCATTTATGCACACGTGTATATATGGAATATATACAATGCATGTTCATGACAATCCCGAGTATATTATCAAATTTCACATTCACTTTTGCTAGATACACTTTACTCCTCTTTTTGAATCACAATTTTAATCATATGAACCACTTCATCTCCATTATACACATGTATTTGGTACTTTAATACCAACAATTCACTCATTAATGCTATTCTAACATTATAAGATCAAACAATATCCAAACTCTCATTTCTTCATATAACATCTCCAAAATTCCAAACATTCTGGTCTATTGTCCATGAACATTATGACAAGGAAAATGGAGAAATTTGGCAACTATTTGTTCTACAAAAATGTTCTCCATTGTCTTAAGTTTCTAATGACACTAAGATCATTCAATTTGGTTTAGTAATTTGGAAGATATAACTCAAACATTTTCGGACTGTTCTTATTCAAAAACAGTACACTATGCACAAATTCCATATAGAAATTAAACATCTTAGAGACTGAATCACAATTAGTCTTCTTCAGATAATTTGTAAGCCTATATCTCTAGTTTACTCCAAATTAAAAATCATCTCATTTGGAATCCTACAGATCCAAATATAATCAAAATACTGAAGTGTGTTCAGTAAGATATTCCGATTTACACTGTTCCAACAGATTCCCAAATTTTCATTTGATTAATCTTTTTAAAATCAATTCAGAATGCTACCAATTTTTTTGGAGGGATAGAATAATGTGTTAGGAATCTATTGGTTTAAGAATCAAGTCATTTGGATGTCTAGAGAAGAAGTTATGATCAAAAGAAGAAAGAATGTTTAGTAAAAGGGAAAACCTCAAATGCACGATCATGCTTAAGCATGACGGTGCATTTTCCCCTTTATCACCAAAGTCACTATTGTGCTTATGCACGACGGTGCATTTTCACTTAACCCAAAAGTCACCGTCGTGTGATTAAGCACGATGGTGCATTTTCACTTAGCCCAAAAGTCACCGCCGTGTTTCCCTTTAATCATAAAGCACGACGGTGCATTTTCTTCTTCTTTTTCACCAAACCTCTACTTCAAACCTCCATAAATTTTGATAAAGAATTCAAAAAATTGCAAACTTTATATCAATGGAAAGCTAAAAGAATGATATACAACTTTCATGAAGACTCCAAAAAGATATTTTCCCTTCAAAAGAGTCAAAATTTCCAATCAATGTAGTTGTCCTGAATTTCTATCCTATGTAGCATCACAAACTTCTAATGATCATATCTCTCAACTCCGGTATCAAAAAATTTCATACTATATAGAGTTAGAAAGCTAGAAAGATAAGCTACAACTTCTAAGAAGACACTTTGTCTAATTCAGCCAAGATTAATCCAATTTTCCCCCGAAATCAGAACATAATATATACATTCATCCAACAGTGTTTCCAATTTCATGTCAAACTTTGAGAATTTTAAAGACAAAATTTAAATTCGATCTCTTCATGAAAAATGTAGCTATATGTCTCTAGTTTAATCAAATTTAATAATCATCTCATTTGGATTACTAGAGAAAAAGTTATACGAAACGACTGAATCATACTCAGTGAACATTTTCCAGTCAAACATCTTCAAACTTTCTAGATTTTGCACCTAGCATAACTTGTACCAATATCACCCTTTTCTACTTCATTTACTCCTCATTCTCAACTTCTCGTTATCATCCATAAACAATTCATGATATATATGCGGTCATTAACCAGATACAGAGCATATTTGAATCACTCCTTTAATCTCATTTCCACACTCATCCATTATTATTAACACCAAACAGGTCATATACTCATCTCTATATTCATCAACTTCCAATTCTCATTAAAACACCCTTTTCACAACCAATCCATCTTTAGAACATGTATAGCATACTCATAGTTTCTTACTCATCATATCCAACATCAATCATCTATAAAACAACTCCTATCCCATTATTTAGTATTTTTATGAAACAAAACATCAATATATATATATATATATGTTCATTTCTTCACCAACGTTCTAGCATATACAAAAATCCCTTTTCATGATCATTCAACCTCTAAAACGTCTCAATAAAAGTAAGAAATTTACATACTCTTCATCATTCACGTCACATACATACACAAAACACCATTTCATGACATTAACCTCTAACTATCATCACAATTGCTTCCTTTAACAAAACCCATGATATTTAATAAGCTACTTACTTGATTTAGCTCCAAACTCTTCAAAATCTTTAAGATCTCTCTTAACCCTAGCTCCCTTCTCTTACATGTACATCATCAATAAAAGGTTATAGGGTTAGGTCTTTAGTAACAAAATGGAGAAGAGAACAAATCTTGGAGAACAAGGTGAAAGAGCTGGTCCAAAACTCAACATGGTGAGGGTGAGAGTGAGTTTCGTGAGTGAAAAAGAGGAAGATGAAGAAAAAGAAGAAGTAGATGGAGAGATGCAGCATATGTCATGAATGGGCAAGTAAAAGACCATAGGATGGTTTTTAATTGGGTAAAAGAATAGTAAGTGATGAAGGTAGTGACACTTGTCACTTTCTTAAGGTCCCACTTTTGGTCTTTTATTCTACTAGTCCATTTACGTCCAATTGTCAACCCCAAAATTTCAATGACATAAGTCAATAAATCCCAAAGTCATTTATAAGAATTTCCATTGCCATTTGACTTTTATTTCTACTACTATTCATCAATTGTTCTGCCACTTGGCATATTTTCTAATTCAAAAATACCCAAATTTTCAGAAATTTCCTAAATTCACCAAAAATTCTACATCACTAAATATACACTCCAAATCAATTTTCAGTACATAACAACGACAATTCTCAATAAAATAACATTTATAATCAATTATACCGGTAATTGTCAATGAATGTATGTACAGTCATTTTAATGTGTGCAAACATTCACATATATGTACGTGTATGCTAACAATATGCATGAGCATGAAAAATGCAATTTTTTAAGCAATTTTTTTAATCTCTCATTGATATCACATGTACCATATTTTAGGGTTCTAACCCTTAGTATGGGAATGAGATGTTACATTTATTCTATCAATAAATCTATTTTCTCGCAAAAAATTGACACATTCTTTACAATTAAGTTGAAAAGTAATTCATTTTCCTCTTTTTTTGTGAAAAATCAATTCTAGTAGATGAAAGACACAACTATACCTTAAGCCAGTAACAATTCCAACAGAAAAGAAGGCACCCAAAATAGACCATGATTGCTGTTAACATTCATGATCAAGATTTGGTTGCTTATACAATGTAAAAGACAGCAGATTCAGCACAAACACATCCAAAGAAAACACTTGCTACACCATAATAAACACCAAGGATTCAAACCCTTTCCGTCATTCTGTTTATACATAAGTACATACATACATGTATATATAATCTCTCTTTGTGTATATAACTGGTTGTTTCAAAACAATAAAATTCCACTATCAATGCAAATCAATAAGTGATCAAATGGAATTAAATAAATTAACAACTTCCATAAGAATGAGAACCAACAAGAGCTTCATGCTTCACATTGAAATGGTAAAATAACATAACAGAGCGCTACAATTACACATAAGTGCTAAGGCCAAGCTTTTGGCAGCCAAATGAATTCATAATTCACTAAAAGGCAACGTTCATGAATTCCAAATGCAATTATTTTAACCCAAAAGCAAAATAGCTTCTCCAGTCAAAAAGACTAAAACATTGCAAGTGATATGATTTGATCAGTAATAACAAAGAAATCCTAAAACATTACAACAGGCTAAGTAAGATAGAGCATTAACTCAAAGAATAAAAGCCAACGAATTAAGAATGCTATGTCACCATGTTAAGAAGATGAGAAATTTGAACAAGAGTAAAGTCTCAAATTGAGCACATCCTTACACACTAACTCCACATATTTTCATATTTTCCAAACTGCCCTCTCACAAACCTCTAATTAACATGCAATGAAGTTACAATTACTTGTTAGTCTTTAACAACCAAGCTTATGTGCTTTGAAGTAGGTTTCGGCTTAGTATATATATCTGGTAAAATATAAATGCAAAAGGAAATAATCATAGACTCATTATTACACCCTTCAGCTTTTCTAGCTAAGCACTTTGAAATAACTTTCAAGAAGTAAATTTCAATTCTGAAAAGAAAAAGGCTAATCTAGTAAGGTGTAGTATAATGGACCAAGAAGCAAACAAAGTTGTAAATGCATTATATACATACACATCTTTCAAAATTTCAGGCCAATAAACATTTGTAGCATGAAGAATGCTGAGAGCATCCCAAACCTGAATAATTTAAAAATGAAGCAAAAGTAGAGAAGAGAAACCAAAAGGTCAAAAAGGATAGAAAAACCTGTTTGTAGGATAGGGCTCGATGTGGAGAGATAATAGAACAGAGTCTTGTCTTGAGAGCTTTGCCTTTGAGAAGACCAACACCACTGTAGTAACTGTCGACGTCTTCACATGGAAGTGAAATTGCAGATTGTGCAGGAGCCACTGCGAAACCACTGATCAGGAATAACAAGTAAACGGTAACAATCCTCCAAGAGAAGCTTCAATGTTTTCCCTTTATGACCAAGAGGTCGTGAGTTCAAATTCTACCATCCACTTATTATTAAACACAAGATAAAGTAAACCTGTGTAAGTTTCAAGCTCAAAGGGCTTTTACTTGAGGAGGTATGTTAGTGAATATATAAAACTAATTAAGTTGACCTCACATAACAGCTTAAGCTATTGTAGTGAAACAGTCACTTAACGTAAAGATCATCAATTTCCAAGAGAAGCTTCAATAGCGGCAGCTGTTGTACTCAAACCTTGCATTTTTAGCTTTATCTCTTTGTTTAACCCAAAATCGAAACCCAGATTCCATTCCTTGTTTCTCTAACGAAAGATTCGGAGCTTTATAAGGACATATAGGTGGAAATTGAGTAACCTGTAGTTTTGTACAGTGACAAATTGGTTGGACCAATTCGGCAAAAAATCGGTCGGTTTGCTAATAAACCAGACAGTTTTATACATAGAGATTATTAGGTGAAACTGAACTGAACTATTGGTCGGTTCAAACTTTTTTTGATTGGACTGGCCAGTTCAGTCTGATTTTTAAAACCTTGATTAAATATACTAATAACCTTTACACTTTGATATTTCTTTATTTTAGTTTTATTATTTTAAAAAATATCACTTATATTTTATGAGATTGTATAACATAAATTATAGAAAAATTAAACTACTTAATTTTGCAATATTAGACTGAGTAAATAGTAATAAAATGTTCTAACTTTCAAAATTTTTCAAAAATAACTTACCGATAACTCTACAGTCAACAATGCTAATATGATAATTCGCTAGACACATCATTGCCACACATCCTATTAATACAACATTAGATTAAATATAAAAAATAAAAAACTAAAAATAAAAATAAAACAGAAAACTGGGAAAAAGAGAGGGAACAATCATGAAAATAAGAGAATTAAGATTATTGCTGGTAATGATGCCATAAACATGCAAAAATATTATGTTCTTAAAATAAAGAATAGTGACTAATAATTTAAGATTAGGATTAATGAAAGCTTCTCCTTTTTTTAAAAAAATCGGAAGATGATCTTGCCTCAAATATGTATCATCATAAGCTTAAGTATAAAAGCTTTGAAGAATGCTAGCTTTTTATATTATTCCTTAATTATCTAATTATAAAAAAAATCATTACCTCTCTTTTGAGTTTTAAAATCTTTATTTTATCATTGGTTTTCCTAATAATCAATCTAAATTTCAAACCAATTAATTTCTCCAACAAATGAAGGTGTTAAGAATCCTAAACATTGCTAATGGAAACGAGGCGTTCATAATTGATTCGATCAAGGAGCTTTGCTCAGGAAGCTAGAGAATCATCAATAGGAACAATTCTCATTTCTCCTCCTTTGGCGTAACTCGAACTCAAGACCTCCTAGAAGGGAGAGACTTAAGTGAAAAGTTGAGACCATTTAGGCCATTCCTACTTGTCTTTTTGCTTCTTTTTCTTATCATCACTTCGTTAAAAATGCTTTGAGTTTATTATTTGTATTAGTACATTGATGACCCGAACCGATTAGGGCTCTAAGTTATTAAGGTAGCTCCTAGGAAAGGCTAGAAGATTGGTGAAGCTGGAGAAAAAGTTGGAGACACTAATTACAAAGTATGAGAGTATTAGCACCATTGATCTGAGTGATAAAGATCGGGGGAAATGGAAGTTTTTGGGAGAGTAAGACATTTAAATGTTTTGGGGAGAGTGTCAATGTTAAAGCCTCATCACCAACAACCTTCGTTTTCATGTTCTCATGTATGGTACTCCCTTTTTTTCTTAATATTTCTTTTTTCTTTTTAGTTTTTCTAATTTTAATATTTAATTTGATATTGTATTAATAGGTCATATAACAGCCATGTATCAAACCACGTTGCCACTATTAATTGTGAAGCTAATTATGAGTTTTTCGTAATTAAATTAAGATTAATATTTTTATGATTTATCTTTTTTTAACTATTATATAACCACCCCCATTATGTTATGCTTTTTTTTTTGTCTTTTTTCACTCAAAATGACACAATATTAAAATTCTTAAGTTTTACTACAACCATTATTTTAAAACTATAAATTGACAAAAAAATCCTACTTAATATGATGAAAGGACATATATGATAGCTAAACAACACATTAGGAAGTTAAATATTTTTTAAAATATAATAATTGAAATTAGAAAAAGATCAAACCATAAGATCCAAAGTTATTACTCTAACTTTTAAATATTCTAGTTGAAAGTCATATCTGGACCAAAATTAGGTGTTGATCCTCCAATGATACAATTGATGGCAAATGTTAGTAGTAATTCCCTTTTAGTTCTTACAAATTGTTGCATTTCTTTCATTTCATACAATACAAGTAATGCTGCTAAAGTTTATCTTGAATAAGGCTACATCCTTTTTTTATAAATAAACGTGATCTTATTAGTCCAATCCATTATGTTTTACTATTGTACCACATTGCACTGTGAGTTATAGATAAGAAGGATGTTCCGGATTAATGATAAGAATTGATAACTAAAGAATATGTAGTTATTGGATTTTGCTTCTAAAGTGTAGAGCATAAATTCCATTCCTACTAAAGCAATCAAGGGAATTTTATCCCTTGTCCATAACTTTTTTGAAGACAAAAGATAGAATAAAGCAAGTTTTAAAGATAATATTAAAGAATTAAACCAAGTTTTTCATTAGATTGTCTATTGGTTACCTATATAAATCTTTAAACATGAATTATTTTTGTATTTAAGGGACTTATGCCTTAGATTATGAGGTCTTCTCAGGAGGAGTCCGATAGATAGGGTGGTTATCATTGATGATGGAAAATGCTCTAAACTGCTCAAGAGAGTACTTTTATGCATTATGGTAAATCATACATTTCTCTTGAGCATGACTTGGTAAACCTTTAAAGATAAATAAGATATTTGAGTTCTATGAAGAGGTCCTAATAAATGTCAATTATCATGCCAAAATCATGTCCCTCTTTCATTTCTAATGATAACCTTCAATTTACTCCTAATATTTTCTTTTAACTTTAAAATTTGCTTAAGGGTCTAAAATGTTTGAGCATTACACTTGACAATCAAAATTCCTTGCAAGAATTGAGAGTGTATCTATTGCAACCATTATGATTCTTGATCTAAGAAAATTTTCAAAATTCGATTAGTTATTAACATCTCGTTCTTCCTCCTTTTTAAGAGGAACCATAATCCTCCTTTTTCTTTTTATAAGCACAATTCACTCCATTTTTTCTTGGCCCTTGTAACATCTCTTTTTATCTCTTATCCATAAGTAGTTTTTGAGTAGCCATTCTATCAATTTGTCTATGTTTGATTAGAGGAAGAGGTGGGAACTTTAAAGGATATGTAAGATGCTTGATATTAAGGAGATCAATTAGTGTATCCACTTAAAGGGCGTGCTTCTATTGTTCTTTTTGTCAATTCTTTATTGCATTAAATAAAAAAAGAAGAAGTAAACAACTAATGAAGGATAGTCTGACAATAGTGATAAGAATCCCAAGTTAATTTAAAAGTAGCTTTTTGAGCTTAAAGCCTATAAGTTGTTTAAGTTGTATAGACTTTAATGTGTTTCCTGCTGATACATAAAGATTTTGTCAAGATTAATTGCTTGCCCAAGTAAGTTGTTAAATTCTTGCAAGGCATTTAAGATACTCTTGATATAATTAATATTATCTTTGTTTTTAAGAGTAAAATGCCATCCATAAATACAAGGTTGAACAACTTAAATTGGTTAACTTTATAGTCATATTTTAATATGTTATTATTGTCTATGTTAGTGTTAATAATGCATGTAAGAACTTCAATGTAACGGGCGGAAAGATAAGGGTAAAGTGGGTCTTCTTGTCATAACCCTTTAGCTTTTTTAAAAATTTGGATTGCCTTACCATTAATCAAGATGCTATAAGACATTATAGTAACAAATTGTTACAACCATTTGATGAAAAGGGTAGGAAATCCAAAAGCTTCCATGGTTCTTATAAGCCAGTCCCAATCAATTGAGTGAAAAGAATTATGAAAATTGATCTGTGAGATGCAACTTTTGATGTTAGTTAACATGTGGTAGTTTTTGAATATTTCCTAACCCAACAATATATTGTATCATATGTAATAACCTTAAATGAATGCTCCTTAAGAGAGATTAAATTTTGTCTTTAGCACCACTAGTTTATTAGCTTGAATTTTAGAAATGATCTTGTAAATAAAATTGTTACAAGATATAAGCTTGAAATCTTTGAGGATAGTCATATTTATCACTTTAGGGATCAAAATTATGAAAGTGTTATTGATTTCATGAAGCATTTTCCCTTTAGAGAAAAATTAAAAAATATCTATGTGATTATTTCTCTTAAAAAAATGTTAGTTTTTTTTAAACAAATAAACATTTAGGCCATTAAACCCTGATGTTTTATTGGCATCTAGATTCGATACAGCTTCCTCAATGTTTAATCCAAAGAAAGGCTTGGTTAGATAGTCTAACTGCTCCTAAGAGACAAGATGAGTGATAAAACAATTGAGTTTCAAGTTGGGGATTGAAGTTTTACAAATGAAGATAGTCCCTAAAATGTGGGAGATTCAGAAGATTTTATTAGTATTTCTACTGATAAGCATAGTATTATGGAAGAACTTTGTGTTATCGTCCTCGTTAGATAAGAAATTCTAGATTTTTGTTTCAGAAGTGAATTTTAGGCATGAAGAGTTTCAGTATAAATGTTCAAAGCCTACTAATTGAGCCAAGTTTATACTATAAATTGGCCCCGTTTCTCATGTGCTTGAATTCTTTTGTTTCTGTTGAGCCAAGTTTATACTATAAATTGGCCCCGTTACGAGTGATTCTCTGTTGTCCAATCTCATGTGCTTGAATTCTTTCAGTGTTTGTTTTATTAGCACTCTTCCAATTTGCTACGTTTAAATTCTGATGAAGTGGATTGAGTCAATTTCCTTTTGTTGTTTTGGGCATGGGCGGAATTTTCTTT
>JANZXV010000009.1:13672730-13685631 GCA_027576455.1 Erythroxylum roigii
AAATATCATTATTAATTATTTAATAAAATTTATTATATTATATTTAATATATTAATATTATGAATCGGTGACGGTTAATATTAAGAAGAATTATAGAGTTTATATTAGATAGTATATATCTTATTTTCAAGGATGAAATAAAATCCTCCCCTTCTATCTTGTTCTATTTTATTTCATTATAAAATTCCCGATTAAACGATAGAAATATAGCACGTTACTTCCCATTTTATTACTAGCCCTTCGTCCAAACAGGGCGGCTTGCTACCGTTTAGACCATCCCTCGTTCATCACGTAGTGTCGTTTTGAACATAAGAAAGAAACCTTGGACCGATGTTCCAGTGTCTTCTTCACACTGCCAACCCAACCCAAGTACCCAACCCTTTCTTGACTTTCTGTCTAACGAGGCCATTTGCAACCCCTACGACGTTATCTTCGTCGAACCCGTCTATGCTGTGTAGCTTCTTGTCAACAACCGCACTAAATATCTGCTCTGTTTGGTTAGATGGAAGAAGACTTAAGCGCAGCCATTCCGTGCTCGTCCCTCACTGTTGATTCCATCCTCCGCGTTGGAGCGGTAATTAAAATCTACTTCTTATCTATCTGTAAAACATCAGCCACTCTAAATACCTAAATTTGGTCCTTTTTTCAGGCAGGTGCAATATGGGGGACCTGTGTAGGCTCTTACGATGCCCGTAGATTCGGTAATTGTTTCTTTAATAACATAAATATCTGTTCTTTTTCCCTTAATGGTTAGAACTGAATGATTCTCTGCCCTGATTTGGCTCTTTTGCGATGCAGGCCTGAAGGGTATCGCTTATTCGTCCTTTGTGGTGTGATACTTGCGTTTACTCTCGTTTCGTGTTTTGTTCCTTTGACATTTCTTTTTCGCATTCTTATGAATCTGTCCTTCAGGGAAAGACAACCGGCAAGTTTGGCTTTCAATGCGGTAATTCCAGATAAAATTTTCTTATTAATGTGGTACACCCTTTTCGTATCCTCAACAATATATTTGGTAGTTGGCACAATGCATTCAACTTTTCTTAAGAGAGTATGTTTTGCTTTTTGTTTCTCAGTGATTACTTTCCTTATTTATTACCTTGTAAAATTTCTGTGGGTTTTGCTTCTTGAAATAGATGATTTTGGTAACCAACTTTAACTGGTAGAAACGCCAACCTACCTGGGGATTAGTTTGGCTCAAACTGCTGATTTTGTACCTTGAAGTACCTCCAATCACTTTCTCAGTTGAATGTTTTTTTGGGTTTGTACTGTCAGAGCATTTTTCCAGAGAGTTACTGTTTTCTTTTTGAAATTATTTCTTCCACTATTTCAATACACATTCAGACTTCAGTTACTTCTAGTTATTTCTATCATTTGCTTTCAAGTGCCTAACTTTTTGCGACCGCATGATATACTTGTCAACTGGTTCTAATTATCTTGTCTTCCAGGTCTTGTTGCTGGGATTTTCACTTCTACTCGTTGTGTGATTCAACGATATAGGAATCAAAACGATTGGGTAAGACATGTGTACGTATACAGTGTTACATATTGATGAGCTGAATTCAGGCATTTCAGGTTATTGATTTTAAAGCCCATGGTTCTACCATATTGATTTTAAATATATAAAACGTAGTGGTAGCCCCTCTGTCTTTAGAGGCAGAAGCACCCATTGGGAATCAGAAGCATGGGTAGAAAATTGGTGCACCCATGGTTTGTATTCTAATTAATGACCTCCCCCTTATTACAGAACCTGTCATGTTTATGTCATTTTCTGCCAACAGTTTATTTTGCCACTGATAATCTATTTAATGTGCTCTTCCTTATTGGTCAATCTAAGTTAGCTCTATGTTTGTGATGCATCTGTAACCTAAGACTTCGAAATCTGATGAATTTTATGAAGTTTTCCTTTTAAGTTTCTAACCTTAATTTGGGACATGCACTATTGTAAAATTAGGACAGAGGTGTGTGTCTAGAACTCTTTACATTCAGCATCTTTATGCAGTTAGATAATCATCACCTGTACTTAGTTCAGTAACATGATTTTTTCCATGTGATCCTACTTTGACTCCACAAATTGCAGTTTGCATTACGAAAGACATTCTTGTATTTTGCTTCTGTAGTAAGAATAAAAGTTTGTTTATCAAATTCTGACCTATTGAAATTTACCTAATGTGCTGAAGCTTTCATTTATTTACATTTCTAATACAGGTGAATGCTTTGATTGCTGGTGCTGTAGCAGGGGGAGCACTTGCTGCTGGGACACGAAATTGGACACATGTAATTTCCACTGCTGGTCTGGTTTCCGTATTTAGTGCTGCTGCCGATTATTCAAAAACACTTTAATGCCCCTGCATGTAAGAAACAAGTGTGGAGAAGGAAGGGGATTCTCAGCCTTATGCTGCCACATAAATTAGTGACTCAAATCTGCCCCAACTATCTTTTTGAATTTTTCGTGTTTAATACTATTCACTCTCATTTATTGATTTGTGATTGTGATTAGAGTTTGGTTTTTAAGTCAACTAGTTGAAGTAGCTAGCTTGGACTGGATACTTGTGTTTACAGAAATTTTTCTTCCGAGTAATCAGGTTGTTAGGCTCCAAGTTAAATGTGTGTATCAAAGGCAGGATAAGAAAAGCAAGAAACCAATGGATCGGGGCCTGGCGGTGTGATTTTGGAGGCTGGAAGAATGTGTTTTGTCTGTTTTTGGATCTTTTATATGTTGTTAGTATATCATTCTAGTACAGGTGGTGATCTAGCAAAATTTGTTATTTTTGTCAGCACAGAGTGCAGTATTTGGGGGAAGGGAGTGTGGTGAGGATGGACATCAAATTGGCAATTTTGTTTTGGGGAAACTTCTTAGTCAGGGAAGAGCTGTAGGCTGTAGCCTCTTGCAAGGTATCATTTTTTTGTTATGAAAAATGCAGCTCACGTTCTACGCATTTTCTACTCAATTTCTCTCTATCCTTAGGCCTCTCTTCTTTGTTTCCTATCTTATTTACAGTTAACATAGTGGGGCCTTATTATGTTGGTATCAGAGTATCGATCCTTCACATAGGTGATGCCTGTTACTAGAATGGAAGCTTGGTTGGAACAAGTAGAAAATGAGCTGCAACAGTTGTGGGTTTGAGGAAGGAAATGACATAAATGTGGGTGGAATTTAATAGTTTGATGCTACAACGTGATCCTTGGGCTCAAATGCTTATCAACTTTAGGGGTAATGGAAGACGATTGGAAGAAACCCACAATGATATTAACATAAATGGGAAGAAGATTGTATTGAAGGAAGATCCTAGCTTAATGCCTTGGTGTCTTTTAAATCCTTGGTAAAAACTTTCCATGAAGGGGAGGGTTTATTTCTAAAATTGCATCATTGGGTAAGACATGAGTTCAACGTAGAGGTGATTGGTCCAGGGATTCAGGGGGTATTTTCAGATTTTTAGACACCCACTGAATTGCCACCAGAACGCAGCCATGACACATGCCATCATGTTGAAAGAGGAACAGAACCTATCAATGTTTGACCTTACCAATATCTCCACGTACGGGAGATCAAGATAAAGAAATTAGTGTTTGAAATGTTAAATACGGGAATCATTAGACTGCAACAACCCCTTTTCGAGACCTGTGTTATTAGTCAAGAAGAAGGGTAGAATTGGTGCTTCCAAGAGCACTACCGAGTTTTAAATAGAGTGGCGTCTCTGATTGTTTTCCCAGACCCAACACAAATTTGGTTATTTGGCACACTCCACGGAGCAGAGGTGTTTTCCAAGCTTAACTTTAAATTAGGCTACACCAAATTAGAATTCAACCCTAGGACATACACAAGACAACCTTTTGGACACACGAAGAGTATTTTGAATTCTTAGTAATGCCGTTTGGTCTAACAAATGCCCCAACAACCTTCCAAACTCTCATAAATTTTACTTCTTCCTATTAATAAAGTTAATAACATGTTTGATAAACTCTTATTAATTGTATGTTGAAATGCCTTGAAAAGATAATTTGTGTAATTAGGATGTGAGAGAAATTAAAAAGTAATTTTGAAAGTAAAATTATAATCATACATGAAAAGTTACTAACGACACTTATTTGAATAATTAAAATCCCTCTAAAACAACTTTTATTTTAAATAAGAGGGAGTATATTCTAAAGTGTTATAAGGAGATATGTGTTAATCATTTTTATGACATTTTGGTCCATAGTACTTTACTTATTGAACATGATAATCATATTTGGGAACTACTAACCATTTTATGTGATAATAAGCTCTTTTTTTTAATTTCAAAAGGTATGGTACAATTCGATCGTGTCTGTCTAGAGAACATAGGTATTCATTTTGTAAGGAGACTTCTGCAAGTAAATTGTGGAAGGCATTGGAGGAAACATATTTGAAGAAAAGCAGTCAAAACTATCTTGACACGAAGAAAAGACTGTTTTGCTTCACTTATATTCCTGGTACTACTATGAATAATCACATCACCAACTTTAATAAGTGATTTAATAAATATGTATATGACATTTGAAGATGAAGATCTAGCTTTGATATTATTAGGATTTCTTCCTGAAGGGTTTGAGTTCCTTGAAACTACTTTACTCTATGGGAAGGTTAAGGTGTCTCTGAGTGAATTAAAGAAGAATGACAAGAAAGGAATCATAATTGGAGTAACAGAAGCCTTGGTAGACAGAGATCGTTTGCAAAGCTGGAAGAAGGGAAAGAAAGGAAGATCAAAATCCAGACCAAACAGGGATAAATGTGCCTTTTTTCGGGAGATTGGGCACTAGAAAAAGGATTGTCCAAAGCTAAAGAATAAAGGAAACTTGATAAGGGAAAGGCTGTTGCAAATTCGAATATTGCTCAGTGTGATGACATAGACTCAGATTTTTGATTGATTGTTACATCCTCAATAAGCCCTTTTAGTCCATGGCTACCAGATTCATGATGTAGCCATCATATGTGTCCCAGCTAGGATTGGTTCTTTGATTTTAGAGAGCTAGAAGGTGGAGTTGTCTACATAGCAAATGGCAATCCCTACACTACAAATGGGATTAGTTAAATTCACTTGAAGAATCACGATGGAACAACCAAAACTTTGACAGATGTCAGATACGTGTCAAGTTTGACGAAAAATCTCATTTGTGTGGGAGCCCTAAAATCAAATAGCTACATTGTAAATGCAACAAATGGAGTAATGAAAGTATTCTTAGATGCACATGTTGTAACATCTCACTATCATAAAGTATATACCTGAACATCCTGAGGACATTCAAGTAAATAACCTATTATAATGGCATGTTAGAGCAGTCACGCTGCTAAGTTATTCATGACATCATCATTTAAAGCGTAAATAACACAATATTTAAAAACCCAAATTTCTCATTTCATTTCATAAAAACCGAATATGTGCATTGTAGCGTTACAAAACATCCATACAGGAACATCATCAATGTAGCGCTCCTTTACTGTAGTGTACACACCGGGACTCTCAAAGGTCATTCCGGTACATATCCTATGATAATGGCGCGCTACGATCGATCACTATATTCACTTCATATAGCATCATATCATTAATCACTTATAAGCATCAATAGAAAATCACAATATTTTTAAAAACCAACTTTTTGCTCATTTCATTGCATAAAAGCCGAAAGTCTACATTGTGTCTTTCAACACTCATTACATGTACATCATCAAAACCTAATACAAAAGTGCTATGTGAAAGAGAAAAAGATACAAAATCTATCTAGCCTGTCCAAAAATTTCAGCTGACCGACCTTTGAGTCATGGTTTCTTTTGCCAAATCACAATCTACACGGCTAGTAGAGCCTCTCAGTAGCTGGAGTCATCTCTCAGTCCTGAAAAGACAACGTTGTAATTTTGGTGAGTTTTGCGAACTCAATGAGGTAAGCATCATTGATGGTTCACTCAATTCAATTCACATTCATTTTTTATTCAAAACATAATTTAAGCAAACAATAATTGAGAGAAACTGTCTAGGTTACTTACTAGTTGCTCCCGAAGCTAATGCCTGAAAATTCCGACAACGTCTAGAGGTTGACATTCCAGTTGCTCCTCTATATTAAACAACATACACATATATCACAATATGTACAATCATTAGTGTTTAATAATGCACATGAATGAAATGAATTATGTACAATACATGTTTATGACAATCTCGGGTATCATTCCATCAATTTAATCACAAAAACAATCAAATATCAAAACTCACTTAACTAGCATTTGTCCGTAGGGTTTATACCTCAATAAACCATTTGAATCCAATTTCATAACCCAATAAATCATTTCAGATTTTTCTCCAAACATTGACTTTCAGATCTACTGTTCTTGATAATTTAGGCAATGAAAATAAAGAAATTTGACAGTACTCTTTTCTAGAAAAGTGTTCTTGTATCTCTTAAGTTTCTAATGACACCAAGATTATTCAATTTGGTTCACTATTTTGAAAGTTATTCTCCAAATATTTTCGGACTCTTCTTATACTAAGACAATGTCCTGCATTCAACTTCCATCCAAAAATTGAAAGTCTTAGAGACTGAATTAAAATTCAGTTTCTTCATATAATTTGTAGCCCTATTCTTTAGTTTACTCCAAATCAAAAATCTGTCCATTTAGATAACTATAGCAAAAGTTATGCCTAAAACACCGAAACATATTCAGCGCGGCGAACTCCTCCAGAGAGGAATTCTTGCAAAATATTCACAAGTTCGCCACGGAGAAACCTAGAGTTGGCCACGACCAACTTTCCCGAAAGGAATCCTAGTCAAATCCTTTAAGTTCGTTGCGGCGAAGCAAGGAGTTTGCTGCGGCGAACATTCACAAAAGCATACCCAATTTTTCAACTTCAAATCAGATTTTGAGACTCTTATAGACAGAATTTGAATTCGACGTCTCATGAAAAATGTAGGCATATATCTCTAGTTTAATCCAAATTAAGAATCATTTCATTTGGATAACTAGAGAAAACGTTACGGCTAAAAGACTGAAGCATACTCAATGAACATTTTCTAAATCAACTACAAATTTTATTTCCAAATTTTTTTCCTTAACACAATTCATACCAAGATCACCCTTTTCTACTCCCTCTCCTCCTCATTCTCATTTCTAAACTCATCTATAAACAACTCTTAACCCATTATTTAGCATTTATACGAAACAAAACATCAATATATGCATATATGTTCATTTCTTCATCAACATTTAACTACATCTCATCATTCATAAATTCCTATTCTTTTTCCATAACAAATCTCTTTCCTAGGTTCATTATTTCAAGTTAATAACCACTTCATGTACACTTCAAGTTTAGCTCAACGTCATCTATACACAAATCAAAGTTCCATGCTTCATCATAAATACCCAAAATAGAACACAAACATATACATTCATCCACCCTTTTTCTTCACTCATTTCTCACCCTATTATGAAGATCATTCCACCTCAAAACATCACTATAATAATTCATAATTTATTATTCATCAAGCACATACAAAGGCAAGACATTTACCTAAACCTAGCATCACTCACGTTCATCACACAAAACACCATTTCATGCATTAAACTCTAACTATCATCATAAATGCTCCATTTAACATTACCCATAAAAATTAAAACATGACTTACTTGATTTAGCTACCAATCTTCAAACTCTTCAAGAAAATAAAAAATACCTAACTTCAAACACCACCCACGATCATCACCATCTCTAGGGTTGGAAGGTTAGGGTTTTTGGTGGGAATGAAAGAGAGAGCAAGGTGGAAGAGTAGCAAGTGGAAGATGAGTGGGTTAGGTTCAACAAAAATGGAGGTTAGAAGGATCAAAACCCATGAAGAAGAGTAAGAAGAGAAGTTACAAAGATGAAGAAGAAACCAATATAAAACTCCAATAGCTTTTTAAGCGAGAAGCATTGTGAGAGAGCAACCAAAAAGGGGGGGTCCTTTAATAAAAAAAATCAACTTAAGACATGTGTCACTTACACCAATTTCTAAAGCATTAAAATAGGTTCCCTCATTTAACTAGTCCAATTAATTTCAATTTCTACTCCAATTGTCCCACAATTTTCAATGGCACTTGTGAATAATCCTAAGGTCATTTATCAAAATTTTTATTGCCATTGGACAGTAATTTCTACTACCATTTATTAATCATTTTGCCACTTGACAATTTTTCTAGTCCAAAAATACCCAACAATTTCCAGAAATTTCTCCAAAAATTCTAAATTAGTAATTATGCTCTCCAAATCAATTTTCAACACATAAAAACCACAATTCTCAATAGAAATCTCTTTTAGAAACAATTATACCCGGAATGTCAATAAATACATGTATAGACATATTCATGTGCAAAATTTGCAAGTCATAGTATGCATGAACATGAAATGCAGTTTCTAATCTCTCAGTAGTCTCTCATATTTACTATTGTAGCCTCAACGTGGGTAACGGGATGTTACAACTCTCCCCTCTTTAAAAGAAATTTCGTCCTCGAAATTCTTACCTGGTTGTTCAAATAGGTGGAGATATTGCCTCCTCATGTGCTCCTCCGTTTCTCACGTGGCTTCCTCAGTTGAGTGATTCCTCCAAAGGACTTTCACCAATGGAATGACTCGGTTCCTCAACTGCTTGATCTGAGATCCCACAATCCTGATCGACTCCTTAATATAGGTTAAGTTATTAGCAACCTCATTCTCCTGAGTCGATATCATATGTGTCGGATCCGATCGATATCTTCGGAGCATACTCACATGAAACACATTATACAATTGAGACATTTCATTCGGTAAAGCCAACTCATATGCCAAAGGTCTTATCCTCTCAATGATCTCATAGAGGCCAATGTACCTAGGACTCAACTTGCCCTTTTTACTGAATCTTAATACTCCTCTTCAAGGTGACACTCTCAGGAATACTCTGTCTCCCACATTGTACTCCATATCACGTCGGTGTTGATCCGCATAACTCTTATATCTATCTTGAGCCGCTTTGATTTGGCTTCAGATCAACTTTACCTTATCCATTGTATCTTGTATCAACTCTGGGCTTTCAACCATTCTCAAGCCCTCTTCATCCCAATATAATGACAACCGACATTTCTACCATACAGTACCTATGGTGCCATGATGATACTACTGTGTTAATGGTTGTCATAGGCAAACTCTATCAAAGCCATATATTGATCCCAACCTCCTCTAAACTCCAATGCATAAGCTCTGAGCATACCCTCAACAGTCATGATTGTCTTCTCACTCTGTCCATTTGTTTGAGGATGAAATGTTGTACTTCAGTTCAACTTAGTACCCATAGCAAACTGCAAGCTCCTCCAAAATCTCAAAGTAAATCTGGGATCCCTGTCCGATACTATGGACATTGGAACCCCATGCAGTCTCACCACCTCATTCACATATCTTCGGACCAACTGATCTAGTGAGTTATTCTCTCTCATGGGTAAGAAGTGGGCCGACTTAGTCAACCAGTCCACTATGAACCATATCGCATCATTCTGCCTCGGAGTCTTAGGCAATCTCATTATGAAGTCTATAGTAATTCGTTCTCATTTCCACTCCAGAATGGGCAACAAATGGAATTTCCCTACTGAAGCCTGGTGCTCAGCTTTAACTTGCTGGCATGTCATATATCTAGATACATATTTTGCCACTTGCTTCTTCATTTCAGGCCACCAGAAATGTTGCTTCAGTGTGTTATACATCTTGGTCATACTAGGATGAATAGCATAGGCGATCATATAAGCTTCCTCAAGTATCTCCTTCCTCAGATTATCCACATTAGGCACACAAAACCTTTGTCTCAACCATAATGCCTCATCTCTCAATTCGAACTCAAAATCTGGATTCATCTTTACTTTCTCCATAAGCTTCACCATATCAGGATCTTTTCCCTGGACCTTTCTGATTATGTCATGCAGTATAGGTCTCAACTTCAAAGTTAGTGCTTCATATTGCTCCAGATTCAACTCCACGTTTAGAGTTCTCAAATGAATCAAATTAGGTAGCCTCGATAATTGAATATGAGTTGTACTGATATTAGACTTCCTGCTCAAAGCATCTGCCACCATATTAGCTTTCCCTGGGTGGTACTTAGTAGTGCAGTCATAATCTTTCAGTAACTCAATCCATCTCCTCTGCCTTAAGTTCAACTCCCTCTGACTCAGTAAATATCTCAAACTCGTATGATCTGTGTATATCTGGAAAGTCTCTCCATATAAATAATGTCTCCAAATCTTTAGAGCAAAGATAACTGTAGCTAGCGCTAAATCATGTACTGGATAATTGATCTCGTGAGACCTTAATTGTCTCGATGCATAGGCGATCACCTTGCCATGTTGCATCAATACACATCCCAATCCTTGATGCAACGCATCACTATATACCACATATCATGTTGGACCCCGAACATTTTCTTGGAGATCTGATTTATTAAATGACAATTAAATAAAAATTTGTGGTAAATTGATATATGAGATTATGAGATTTTGGCTAGGTATTCATATTTGTAATTGATTATGAGTCATTATAATCTACAATGGTTGAAGAGTTCGAATAGAATTGATAGTGAATGATCTGATTGAAGGAAAAGTAAGAAAGAAATGGTGAAAATACGAAATGTGGAGAATTAAGAAAGTGTGACTTTTGAGTTGACTTTTGAGTGAGGCTATTCTGAGAAAATGATATCTCTGGAAACTTGTAGCATTTGTTAAGAGCTTTATGTTGCCATAAAGTTTGCAAATTTTCGATGTCAGGATCGAAAGTTATGATCGGTTGAACTTTGGATGCTGTGTAGGCAATTTGTGAGGTTAAAGAATAAGTTCTAAGTGTGCTGTCTTTGAGACAATTTCTGGACTGATTTAGGCCAAATTGGCCAAGTAGTTTTCTTGAAAGTGGTAGATAAAATTATAGTTTTCCAGTGATATATGGTGTGCTATTTGCGGATGTGAGAATTGGAAGATATGAAATTTGGAAGTTAGTATATTGTGTAAGATTGATAGTCCAGGTCAGAAACTTTGGTTGAAAAATTGGATTTGAAGTGCTTGCTGAAAGTGATAGATAATGTTTTGATCTTTGCATCGAGGTATGATATGCCTCATTGGGAGTTCTGAGTCACTGGTATGAGTATTAGAGGGTTGATGGTCGGTTTGGGCGTATGGCCGACCGACCTAGTGAAGGCTGATCTCGCCCGTGCAAGTGCGGGGCAAGGGGACGACCGATCCCTGACTGTTTTGTTTACCGATCTTGCATTTGTCTGTTGAGCCCTGAATTTATTATCTGGTTGCTGAACTCTCATATTGTAGGTCGTGCTCTAATTGCCGACCGACCTTGTATTTGCTTACTGTCCTAAATGGGAGGTCAAGCTTTGAATTGCCGACCGATCTCTTATTTGATTACCGAATTCTAATCTTGTCCGAGCTTTGATTTGAGGCCGATCGATTTTTGCGTCCGACCGAGTTTCGTTTGACCGACCTTGGTTTACTTGGCCGATCGACCCTTTGCCTTGTCGATCGACCGACCTCTGATTCTTGTAGCTCTTCCGCTATCGTTCGGCTTTTCGTAATTGCTCGGTCTTTCGCTTCGCTCAACTTTCGCGATTGCTCAGCGCTCGCGATCGCACAGCTTATCCACTCGGCCTATTTGTTTTGGCCGAGCGACCTTTGCTCTTTGTTGTCGCTCGGCTATTTGTTTTGGCCGACCGACATTTGATCCCTTATGTTCGTCGCTCGGTCATTGTGGCCGACCGACCTTGCTTTGCAATCCTTTGTGATAGTCGCTCGGTCAATTTGTGACTGACCGACTTCTTTCCCTGTGTTAGTCGCTCGGCTGATTTGTGGCCGACCGACCTGCTTTATTGTTCTAACCGACTCGGCCAAGATCGTTCGGCCAATTTTGCTCGGCCATTTCTGTTCGGCTTCTGCCGCTCGGCCCCTATGGGTTAGCTCTTCCGCGCGCGCTCGCTCAGCTTGTCCGCGCGTTCGATTTGTATTTCGTCCGGCCTTTGTCGTTCGGTATTGTGTTGCTCGGCTCCTGCCGTTCGGCCTCTATTGTTTAGTTCTTCCGCGCGCGATCGCTCAGCTCGTCCGCGCGTTCGATTTGTAAATTGCGAAAGAGTATTCGCTCAAAGCGGAATGTCCGATCGATCTGTTTGGAGCTCGGTATAGTGTTAGCTGATCGGTAAAAAGGATTGGAGCTCGGTAAAGTGTGCAGATATCAGTTTTTAAGGGCATATTTGAAAGATCGCTTAAAGGGTATTAGACGAGCTGTAGAGTGCGAGCGCCCAGGCGCTCGGGGCGAGCGAGCGCCCAGTCGCTCGCGGGCCGAGTGAGCGTTCAGGCACTCGGCAGTGCGGGCCGACCGATCTGTTGGAGGAATGACAGATAGCTAAGACCGAGCACTTTCATTAATTGACGTGGCATGTATTTGGCTATTTAAAGGAAGCAGTGTGTGTGTCGTGGGACTTAGGCATTCCATAACAGAAGAGAAATAAGAGGGAAAGAAAGAGAGCAGCGAAGAGAGGGACAGAGAGCGAAGCCGTCGCCGATGGTGGAGAAGAAGACGTCGGTTTTTCTTGGGTTTCCTAAGTGATTTTCGTTGGTTTTAATAGCAAAGAGGAGGGAAGAAGAACATGGGAGCTTGGAGTTCATTCATGGCCGAAAGTTAGAGAGAAAATGGGTAAGTTTCGAAAGTTCTTAGTTTGGATATTTGATGAGTTCTTTGTTTGGATAGCTTGATATTGTTATGGGTTTGAGTTTTCTAAGGTTAATAGAAGTGATTGTGCTATGATTAATGATTAATTTTGGATTATTTGAAATTAGGGTTTATGCCCAATTTTGGAAATTGGGGTTTTTAGAAATTGATGTTGTAGGAAGCTTAGAAATGTGATG
>JANZXV010000009.1:13696231-13712983 GCA_027576455.1 Erythroxylum roigii
ATGACAAGTCTATTAAGCTCGTGAGTTTTTTTTTAATCTTTTGAGGTTTCAGTGCTATTTTTGAAACCAAATTAAGTGAAGGAATCTTAGAAATAACCCTAGAAGCCTCAATAACTATTTAAGAACAAGAAAAACATGCACACAAAAAAAGGTAGCAACCACCAAATTCAAAGAAGATTAAAGAGGAAACATCAAGCGAAGCTACATAAATTTAAGATTTCCATATCAAGACTCCAAACAGTTTTTCATTCTTTTCTCTTCAATTATTTCATTGTCTTGGATATTTATTTGGATTATTATAATGTTAAACTTAATTATGAGTTTCTAAATTCATATTAGAGATTATTATTGATTTGTTTTGTTTAACTTTATTCTTATTGAATTCAATACATCTATGAATGCTTTGTGATAATTGTCATGCTTATATTTGGTAATAAATCAAGAGAGTGAATGAAGTTATTTGTTTTAAAGTGCGCAACGAGAGTTAGTAGCTTAATAGACCTATAATTATTCTATTAATTAAAAATTGAAGAGAGATCTTAATTGTGAATTAATTATCCATAAGATTGCCTCAAATCCATTTGAATAGTTAGGAGTAGTTTTGTGAATCAAGAGGTTACAATTATATTATTATCAATCTCTATTGGAATTACTTGATTAGATCTCGAGAGAGGATAATCAAAACGTTAGCATATTTAGGATCAAGCATAATTTGATAAACAAGAATAAGGGGAGACAAAACAAGGATAGAATAATTCCTAAGCTTCCAACTTTGATTAACTTATTTTTTTAACAACTCACTTATTCAAATGTTTCGTTTTATCAGTTATTTCAATTTCAGTAATTTATTTTAATTCAATCAATCTTTTAGCATCTTAAACAAAGTTTTATTCAAGTTATTAGGTGTCTAATCAGTCCTTATAAGAACGATACTTTTATACCACAAGTTACGATCTGTATACATGCAGTATTGAATAAAACTTATCAACATTACCTATGTTTTCTTATTGTGTCGAATTGAAGTAACAAATGAGAAGATTCAATATAGGATTTTACATCGAATTTTAAAATCATATTATGATTAGATCAAGGCTTGAGTAATGATAGTTGCATAGAAACTTAAAGACAAGTTCATATAAATTTCCTTGATTGGGGTTAAACCTATTATGAGAATTCACAAAATGAATTAAGCTTTCTAAAGGGTTTTGATTTTTGAAAATAGTCTCTCTACTAGTTAGGGGTACAGCTATGCACTACTAAACCTCCACAGACTCAACGCTTTAGCGGGATTTCTATTGAATGTTGTTTTTGTTGTAAGGGGTTTTGATTAGAAAGAGATTTTGGTCAATTAACTTAAAGGTAGAGGCTGTATATCTTAAGAAAGAATATAGTCATAAGTTTATAATTCCTACTAGTCCAAGTAATTATGTTTGATTATTAAATCAAGATAAATTCAAGCATAGGAAATGATTTAAGGGAATTCTTCATATAGATCTTCTACTGGTTGTTTAATTCTTATCTATTAAATTGGCTTGTTATCTCTTATTTGTTATTTTAATTTTTTTACTTTTCTGTTTTTTCCAATTTAATCACTCTTTTTGTTAGATTAGATAATATGAAGATTGTTAGTATTAACAATTACAAGCGTTTTGGGAACGATACTCAACTCCCCTAAGCTAAACTATAGAAAATGATATGTGCACCTGCCCTAGTGATTTCTTTTATTATTGTTTGTGTTTCATATATTTATATCACTTCAATATGTATACATATAATAGCTTCATTCTTCTTTGTTCTTGGTCCACTTGACTTATATTGCCTTAAAACTCTCTACAACTGTATTTATGCTTCAGTATGCTCAATTCATTTAATTTTCTCCTTTTACCACTTTGTCCTTCTATTTAACTTGATTTTTTCAAATATTTCTTGATTCCATTATAATTAAGGTTACTATTATCATAAAAATTAAATTAATTCGTAGCAATATATTTTTTATTATCAAAACAATGAATTAGGACCTTACTTGGTTTAATAATCCACTCTTTTTAATAATGATAAAAATTGATGATATTGAGAAAATATATAATATTAAAATAACTCCCATAATGTCCGAGCAATATGGTGATACAAGTTCTCTCTTAATTTATGCATTATTGATTTATAAAGATCAAGTTTTAATAACACCATCCTCTCCCTTTTTTTTAAATTAGAAAAAGTATGCAATATAAATACTTTTATGCATCAAAATGGAAAAAAATAACTTCCCTTTATCCCTTTTGAAAACTTCAACCATAAGGATAAAGTGTAAATGCAAAGTGATTGTCAAATAATGAATAATTTTCAAAAATCTTATGTTACAATTCAAAGATCAGTCTATCTTTCTCCCCTAGGTACATATAACAATGCTTTCCTCCTTCTAAATATGTATGAAAATTCAATATATTCAAATATTATCAATATGAAAATAAATGGTTACCTCCTTTTTCTTCCCCATATGGTTCAGCAATTAACCATTTTTATACCAATTTCCTTACTTGGATCATATGAGGGATCATGGTGTCAATTTTTAGGGATTTCGTGGTTATTCCTCACATAATACTATTGAAGGTTATAAAAATAGTTAGTATTCATTCCATGCCACTTGAAATTGTCTAACATAAGCCTATTAATATGTTATAGGTACCAACACAAATTTAGATCTTTAATGCTCACCATATTTTTGTTAATTTACTTAATAATCATTACCATATTTTTTTAATTTACTTAATAATCATTACTTTAAAAAGTACAACAACAACAATAACATCCTAGTAGAAATCCCACTGAGAGTAGGGTTTTGGGGAGGTCTAGAAGTATGCAGCTTTATCCCTAACTAGTAAAGAGGTTATTTTGGATAGACCTACAAGAAAGGGAGAAAAAATGAAGAAAAAAGGTTTTAAGAAATGTTTGAAGAAAACAAAAGCCATACACACACACAATAACTGTATAATAAATAACGAATAACTGCCTTAAAAAATAAAATTTATAAATATATCCATTATCTCCATAAGAATAACATCTCATAGTAATGGTTTGAGTATATGAACTACATAAGGAAGACCTAAAAGAATATGAAATATATGAATTTCTAGGACTTCTTAAAATGTAATGTTAATTGGGTCCTCTCTTTTGGATATACATGTTATGTGAGCTAAGTGTACCAAAAACAATTTCCTTACCTTATATATTAACAATGATTTATAGTGACATTGAGTAAGGGTCAAGTCCATAAGGAATGTTTGTTAATCTATGCTAAATAATTTTCTTTGAGCTTTACTTCATCCTACTTTCTTCTTCTATTAAGTTTTGTTATTTCCCCTTCATTCAGTTTAAACCTCTCAAAGTTGATCTTCTTCTATCTTTTTTGTTACATTGCTTTGCAACTATTGATTTGTTCTTCTTCTCGCCTTGCTACCGTCCAGTGCTCACAAGGCTAAAATGGTCTTTGCACTAAACTCTTCAGCTTTTTAGCCTTTAGATTGCCATTTATAGCAACCTCTTTTTAAAACTCCCTAATAGTTAGAACTCGTTCTAGACTTTTTAAAGCAAATTTCTACATCCTCCCCAAACATTAAAACTTTCAATATTGGGGAAAGACCTTCAGCCCCTCCAAGTACACCTAACTTTGACACTCAAGCCTCCAAGGAGAATGCTTCTTCCCCTACTCAAACCAGAACATAGTTGAACATAGTCTGAGATGATGCTCCTAATTTAAGATTGTCTCACTTACCACCTCAAAATGATTACAATATAGTATGTCCCCCTCTAGAAGTTCTAAAGCTTAGAGAAAACATATGCAAACACTCTTTAGTATGATACTTTATAGATAAAAGGCCACCATTCCCAATTGTTAAAAGCTTGCCTGATTCCAAATAAGAGAGCTAGTGTCTTGTTAAGGTATTTATAATTTTTTCATCTTCTCATTCATGTCTGAAAAGGCAGATGGCAGAATTTTAAAGCTTGGACCATGGCATTGCTCGAGGAAGTCAATAATCCTACACATATTGTTGGACCCCGTTTCCGGAGCCCAACATTCGGAGACAAAAGGAAACTCGTCATCCCATGGTGGTGGCTTGCCCACAGTAATTGAACATCGAACAATTTAAAATTTTAAAAGTCACAAGACAAAGTTCAATCATATTTCATAAATAAATTCTAAAAGAATTTATACAAGCCCATTTCAAAAATGCAAAAAAAAATACAAAAATATGAAATACACACGATACAATTTGAATGTTTATGCTTACAATGATTCTAAATTACAAAAATTTACTGAACTAACTTCATTACAAAGGTTTCTAGCTATCTTGGAGTTCCCAATGCCTTGCAAAAATCGCTAATCTTCTCCTTCTGCACCTGAGGAAGGAAGCGTGGGGTGAGCTACATAGCCCAGTGGCTAATATGTTTATAGCTATTGGCAATGAGCCACACAAATCAACCATACATATAGTTCATATACATTTAAATCTCATTGGACTAGCAATTCGATCATTCATAATTCAAATCCACAACTCGTAATTCAACATATCATCACATAGAACATGTCAAGTGTAATTAATCATCAAAACATAACACTCGATCTTGCATCATAACCTGACAAATCAAAATGCAAATGTACACATAAATGGCTCGAGGGTTCCATGAAACAGAATAAGGAAACCGAAGTTTACCCCATGAACAAAATGAGTCCAATTTCGGAGCTCATATGCCACAAGCGGCCAGCTGGGAGAAGGCCCTTGTCAATGTGCATGTGACGAACAGAATGGTTCCACTCTCGCCCAAACAGAAGCATATAAGCATGTTCAGAATCATTTTATCAAAATGATATGCTTTCATGCATTTTCTTCTTTTTTTTCATTGAATTCAAAATGTCATAACCTTTCTCAAGGTATAACATGGTCATAATTCTTCATACAAAAATCCATTCGTCTTTCATGGCATGACATGATAATGAATCATCATACATTTTTCAATAATCACATTCATTCAATTTAAGCAATCTAGCACACATTCATGCATAAGACAAAATTGCTCATTTTAGTAATTCGCAAATTTGCATTCTCATGTTTCTTTCATTTCATCAAATTCTCATACCTTCATACTTTTCATTCATTTCAAGAAAACATGTCATATTTCATCATGCATTTTCAAATATTCACCACAATTCAACATTTAAACAATTTAAACAAGAACACACACATAGGGCATTCGCCCATCACACAACAACTATAAAAAATATTACCCACCTATTAACTTTCGAAAATCCAATCTAAATTTATGCCCTTCCTCATGCTCTTGGGTAGGTTGTTCTTGAATTTCCTAAAACAACCTAATTTTCCATTCAATTTCAATTCCATAAAAAACCCTAAAACTTCAAAAATCACAACCAATGAAATCAATAAAAATCAATCTCAAACCTAACCTACCCATAGTCCATCTAGGCTAGAAAAACCAAAACCTAACTTAGAAATCCAAAAATCAAATGGGTTTCCTTAATCCATCTTCTTTCTCCATTTATTCCCAACATAAAATCCATCTTTCCTACTTTCTTTTTCAAACCAAATAAGAAGAAAATAGCATAGATCTTACCTTGTCAAGCTTGATTTCACCTTCTTTCTTCTTCCTTCCTTCTTCTTTCACGATTTCTCCTTTCTCTCTTCTCTCCCACGGCTTCTCTCTTCTTTTCTCTCTTTCCCACGTTTTTCTCTCTTCTCTCTTGTTATACACGACAACTCTCCCTTCTTCTTATTTCAAACCCATTTATTTGGTCTTTTTCCCATTTTATCCTTCATTAAACTTGTCCTTCTCATTTTTCCCCTTATTTTGTCTTTAAAACTGACATCTTAACTCCTTATTTTGATCAGGTAAATGAAGCAATTTGATACCACTTCCTTCTAGGGAAATGTTCCTCTATGTCTTATGTTTCCAATGGCACCAAGATCATTCAATTTGGTTCGGTAATTTGAAAGTTATAGCCCAAACACTTTCGGACTGCTACTAAACCAAGACTGTACACTATACCCAACTTCACTCCAGAAATTGAAAGTCTTAGATACTGAATTGAAATTTGATTCCTTCAGATAATTTGTAGATCCATGTCTCTAGTATATTTAGAAACAAGAATCAACTCATTTGGAACTCTAAAGATCGAGATATCCTCAAAATATTGAAGCATGTTCAATAAAACACCCCACTCATATTCTCCATCCGAGCCCTTCACTTTTGTTCAATCGGTCTTTTTCAAATTAATACCAAAAGCTCTAAATTTTTGTGGATAGGTAGAGGAATGTCTTAGGAATCCAATGCTTCAAAAATCAGGTCAATCAGAGATCGGACAAAAAAGTTATAGCCAAAAGAATGAAGAGAGGTCGGGTTAGGGGAAAACAAGACAATAGTCGACTGGTACCAAATTAGTCTACTAATACAAATAAGAGTTGGGAAAAACATGACAATAGTCAACTAGTAAAAGACTATTAGTCGACTCATACATGGGGAAAACATGACAATAGTCGACTAGTCGAAGACTATTAGTTGACTAAGCCTATAATAATCGACTAGAAACTCTTGGTCTTTCTTCTTCCGACATCCTAACTTTCCCAATTCATAACTTTTGACCCAGAACTCCATAATTTTCAAATTTGGTATCAAGGCTCTACAACTTTCATTAAGACCTAAAAACCAAATCTTGCCTATATAAGGGTCAAAATGTCAAAACAATGAACCTATCCCGAAAGTTTCATCCTAAACAGTATCCAAACTTCCAATGATCATATCTTCCACCTCCATTGTCCAAAAATTTCATACTTTATAGCGTTAGAAAGCTGGAAAGATAAACTACAACTTTTATGAAGACAATTTTACCAAAATCTCTCTAGATTAACCCAGAAATATCACAGAAGTTTCAGATCGAAGAATCCAACTCTCCACTGTTCATTCTCAGAAAATTTGTAGACTTCACTTTCCAAAATCCAACACTTCAAATTTTTATTCTAGTCTTTCTACTCCATGTCAATCAACTCATTCACCATAATTTCATACTACTCCAAAATATGTAAGTTTAGTAAAAAATCATCAAAAACCAAGAATTCATAATCAACCTATTCATGCTCTATTACTTTTCTGCATTTTCAACTTTCATGCTCAATCACCAGTCTTCCTCTCAACTTCCATTTAAACTCAATATCATCCACAAACAAATTATAGTCCATGATCGATCGTGAGCATTAATAACAGAACATGTACGCATATACCCACTCATCATCAACTTAGTACATTCACTACCTAAATCTTGTATATTATTTCAAATTCAAGAATTCTCCTTTTTCTTTACTCATAACTAATCACTAACAATTTCTCATTTAATAGTTCTAACTTCTAAGAAAGTTTGGGATCCAACATATTATGTTTTGGAAGATGTTTTGTATAAGTATTTTGAGTTGTATTTAAAATTATGAGATATATTTGTATTTTGTGTAAATGGTTTGTAATAACTATAATACAGGATGGAATTAAATTTAAGGCATGTATTTGATAAATACAATGTGTCAATTATGTTCTGTTTATAACTCAATATTCAAATGAATTGTGAAGTATGTTGCCTTATTTTTAGGATTTGCTGGAATCTCTTAGTATGTTCTAGATTTGATTTGTCTGGCATCCATATATCCCCTTAGGGGGTATTATGGTGTTACAATGTTGGTGTATATAATGAAGACAAAAGATGTAGGGATGGCAATGGGCCAGCCCGCATTAATCTTTTTTAAATAATTTTTTTAGAATTAAAAATATAGAACAATGTAATTTTTTTTAATTAAGTACAGGCTTGAGCTACTCAAGTCCAAGCCTACTCGAGGCCTAACTCTTCTAAATAAAACGATGTTATTTTGCTTAGAATAGTTAGGTCTCGAGTTAGTCTAGGCTTGGGCCTAGCTCATGGGCCAAAAATTGTCATCCCTAAAAAGATGAAGTGCTAGGAGCCTTCCTCACTTGGAAGAAAATGGCGGAGACTCAAACAGGTAGAAGGATCAAATGTCTTTAGACAAATAATGGAGGAGAGTATAGAAGTGATCCATTTATGAAAGTCTGCAAAGAAGAAGGAATTATATGACAATTCATAGTTAGGAATACACTCCAATAAAATGAGGTGGCAGAACGTATGAATCGAACATTATTGGAGAAAGTTCGATGTATGCTTTCTAATGCTGAGTTGAGCAGATAATATTGGGTTGAGGTTGTATCATATGTAAGTCACCTCATAAATCGCTTACCATTAATTGTTATTGGTGGCAAGACACCTTTGACAGTATGGTCTAGAAAACCTGCTATAAATTATGATTCCTTACATGTGTTTGGTTCCACTGCATACTACCACCTTAAGGAATCAAAGTTAAATCAAAAAGCAAAGAAAGCAATATTCATGGGAGCTACTTCTGGTGTGAAAGGATATCGTCTTTGGTATCCAGAGACGAGGAAGATAATCTTTAACAAAGGTTTCACCTTTGATGAGTCTACCATTGTGAAAAAGGTGAAAACTGAAGGTGGTCGACAAACTCATGGTACTCCATAGGTGGAGAGTGCTCTGAAACAAGTTGAGTTTGAAAGAAGGATTATAAACCCAACAAAGAATGATGAAGTAGATGAAGACACTTCTGTGGTCAAAGAGGAGTCGAATGATGAAGAGGTTAAAACTCAAGAACCTCCACAACAATAACATGAATCCATTGCATTAAGTATACCAAAGCGAAAAATCCAAAGACATGCTCACTTTGATGACATGGCGGTTTACGCATATCTAATTGCGAATGATGAAACTCCTACCACTTATCATGTAGCAGTCCAAAGTTTTTAAGCAGATAAGTGAAGGATAGCCATGAATAAAGAAATACAGTCCCTTCATAAGAATCAGACATGGAAGTTAGGTAGTCTATTGGAGGGAAAGAAGACAATTGGATGCAAATGGCATATGCAGAGAAAGAAGGAATTCTTGACAAGAATGATATCCACTACAAGGAAAAACTGGTGACTAAAGGCTACGCTCAGATGGAGAGAATTGATTATAATGAACTATTTTCTCCAGTTGTGAAACGTTCCTCCATTAGAGTTCTATTAGCCTTGGTAGCACAATTGGACTTGGAGTTAGTGTAGTTAGATGTAAAAATTGCATTTTTACGTGGAGATTTAGAAAAGAAAATCTATATGACTCAGCAAGAGGGATTCAAGGTTGCTAGTAAGGAGGATATGGTATGTAGATTAGAGAAATCATTGTATTGATTGAAGCAATCTCCTAGGTAGTGATACAAACAATTTGATAAGTTTATAATGAGGTAGAAGTACATAAGAAACAAATACGATCACTGTGTGTATTTTCGCAAGCTACAAGATGGATCCTACATCTATCTTCTCTTGTATGTGGATGATATGCTAATAGCTTCAAAAAATCTAAGAGAAATTAAAGATTGAAGATTCAGATGAACTAGGAGTTTAAAATAAAGGATCTGGGTGAAGCCAAGAAAACTCTTAGCATAGAGATAAGCAGATACAAAAAGTTGAGAAGACTGTGTTTAACTTAAAAGTAATATTTGAAAAAGGTGTTACAATGTTTTAGCACGAATGAAAAGTCAAAACTTGTTTGTACTCCACTTGTTCCTCATATAAAGCTCAATGCATCCTTATCAACTTGGCCCATCACCATCCCTACACTCGGTATCATGCAACAATTTTTCAATGTCATCATTCATTATGGCTATGCATTAGAAATATACCATCTTGAAATTGCGGAAAGATCCTTTTGTTTAGTTAGGCAGTCTCTGGTGCTATGAATATTTTTAACCGTTCATTTGGAAGTAGCTTGTAGATAATTAAGTTTCAGAACTGGAGTTTGGGGTTAGTGAGTGTTAGGTCTGTGTTGCTTTCATGATTGATCTTTACTGATTTGATGAGAGATACTTATTTTCTCCTGGAGAACAAAGTCGCCTGAGCACTTTAATGGGAAACGACTCTTATCAAACACAGTACCAAGTTAAGGCTAGATTATGAGATATTTAACCAATCATTCTCTTTAACGTTTCTGATAATCTGAAGTTCCATAAACAACAAAGACGCGTCATGACAAAGCCGTGTCATTTCAATTCTCGACTGGTATCGACGTCTGCTTGTGTCACTGTCAAGTACTTCGATCTGATATCCCCCTGGAGCTTCATTAAGCATGAAATGAAATATAAGAAAGAGCAACTGGAGTCAGTCTTTGGTTTCCATCCAAAAGGAGCTGTGAATCCAGAGGAGGAATAAGGAAGATGTTGCAATGAATAAGGTAAGTGAATGGGAGAGACTTAAATGCAAGTCCCGGAATACTATATTCCAACCGTCTTGCAATAAATTTGTGAGACTTTGTTTGCGTGTCACTACTCACTATCCCCTGGATCATGAACCATAACCATAAATATAACTGTTACCTTGACTCTGCCAGTGTGAACAAGGATCAGTCCTATCTTCCCTCATTAATCATTAAACTCTGAAGTCTTTCAGTGATCCAATCCCATTGCTACAAACGTTTCAACTTACACGTACCATTTTGATGATGTTTTAGGTCCGGTTCCGTTTATATTTTTGTTTTTATATTTTGTAAAAATAGAATTTTAATTTCTTATTATTTTTATAACATAAAAATTATAAAATTAATTTTGGTATTTTGTTTTTATAATTACATAAATATATTATTTAATGTTAATTATTAATAAGAATTATGATAAATAGAATTCACTTATACAATTTAATTTAATTATTAATTTAATTTAACTCTAAATTTTATTTAACATTTAATTACAAAAGTAAAACTAGACTCACATTAATAATCAAATCAAAAATAAAAAATTTATAATTAAGAAAAAAAACAGAATTGGGACAGACTCTAAAGAAAAGAGAATTATGTTATTATGGGACGGGATCCTTTGTCTATTTTACTCTATTCTTATCCTGTCTTATAAATCTCAGTTATTTATTTATATGGAATCTACACAGGTCTCACATAAATGGATGATTGAGATTTATAAAACAGGATAAAATGGAGAAAAGATCCTTACTTGTTATTATGTGCATGTAAAGTGGACGCGTGTCGAACGGTGAATGCTTTCAAGTATGGGCAGTTTTATACGAAAGGATTAGGTTACTGGATATACGGCATTTCTTCGTAGAAAACGACAAAACTCAAAACTGACATGGAGAATCTTGCCAAAAGCTGACAAAGGGGATTGGCTAGCAAAAGGAATGGGAGAACCTTTCCGCACGCCATACAATAAAAACCATAAACTACTCTGAAAAATTCTCATAGCCATATACATATATAATATAACTCAGCATAAAGCCACCGTACCCTCATCCTTTATCATTCTTCTTCATCATCCAGCTTCAATTCAAACACTCCAATCTCTCCATTCGGCTCCTTGTTTCTTATTCCTTTTCTTTTCAACCATTAACCTGAAACTTCAATCCTCACCGCCTCTTTTTTGACGCTTGTATCGAGGTTAATTATATGCGTATACATCCAATAATCAAGGTTATTTTGGTTGCTTAACAGCCTTGCGATCGCTTTTATACTAATATGGATCAGTTTGACTATCGTGAGGTAAGGTTCCGAATGTTATAATATATATATATGTATGCCTCCATTATTTTCTGTTTCTTCTTTCTTGGCTTCTGTTATGTTGTGTGATTATGTTCATAAATAGGAATACATAAAGAACTCCAGGGGAGTTGAGCTATTTACCTGTAGATGGTTGCCTTGTTCATCGTCTCCGAAAGCACTTATTTTCCTCTGTCATGGTATCTGCCTCCTTTTCTCTAAATAGTCTGTGTTTGTTGTTGATTGTGAATAATCAAGAATCATCATGCAGGGTATGGCATGGAGTGCAGTGGTTTCATGAAAGGCAATAAATCCTCATCCTGTTTATGTTCACTTACTGTTATTATTATCACCTTTACATAGACTTCATAATCTCTCTTTTAAGTGTCATCATGTAATGTTCTTTCCCATCAAACCAAGCCTTTTGGTTCGTATCACGTTGATTACAAAGGGTTAGGGAATATGCAAACTACTGACAAGACTGACAAGTACTATGCACCCATGCAACACTTATCTTCTCTTCATCTTTTATCATGCCCTCACAGACTATCTTAAACTTGTCACGCAGTGGAATGGGTGGGAGCCTGTTGTTTCATCTTATCTTTAGAGTTCCACATAAAATGAATGCTACATACCATGAGCATTATCTTTTTTTGTCTTCTTTCCAACTTTTATTTCTCTTTAGATAACGACTTAAAGCTGTCTTTGCATTTTGTTCCAATTAAGCATTAGATTCATAGTGTGATTTAAGACTTTTTTTCACACCTTGAGCTCAACCATAGGCTTTTATGACCCATCATAACATTAGGGTATATTTGGTTAGAGGTATATTAATAAAATGCAATAAAATGTAATATTATTTTATCATTTAGAAGGAGAATTTATAATAGAATGAACTAGAATGAGACAGAAAATGAGGGTTTCATATTATATCTCATTCCATCATAAACAGTAAAAATGAAAAATCTCTGATTTGAGAAGTTTAGGATGAAATGTAAAATAATAAACAACTTTACACTATATTACATTATAAACTCTTCATCCAAATAATATTTCACCATATCATATTATGAACATTTTCATTCATCCTAAACAATAATTTTCTAATATTACATCTATTTATATTTTATTCTATTATAAATCATTTCATTCAATCCTATTCCGATTCATTCCATTAAAAACTTTAAGATTAACATAAACTTACTTGTGCAGTTGTGCTCATGACCTAATAAAGTTCCTGAGAGACAATAAATAATATGATTTGTTGTGGGTCCTTTTTGAATAACACCTTACTTGAAAATAGAAATGAAGGAAATGAAAAGCCAGCTGGGTTCTATTGGGTAATTAGATGGATAAAAATGATGACATATACTAATTGTCTTGCCTGTTAAATATTTGATTATTTTAGAAGACACCTATTTTAATGGTAAAAATTATAATATCTTTTTTAAAATTTTAATCATTTTCAAAAATATTTTGTGATATGTTTAAATTATTTAAATTATTAAGTACATTGTGTATTAATTTGAAAATATTTTCTTTACTAGTTAGGAGTAAAGTTACGTACTATTAAATCTTCTCATACTTCGCGTATCAACGGGATTTATAGCGAATGTTATTTTTGTTATTATTTTGTTATTATTGTTGAATATCTTATTAAATTTTTTGAGATTATTTTAATAGTTACTATTAATACAATTCCCCTTTACTAGTTAAGAAAAAAGTTGAGTTGTAGTTTTTGTTGTAAATAGTATTAATAAATTTAATTCAAAACATTTCATATAGATTTTATTAAGTGTTTAATAATTAATTACTATATGATAACTTTTATTAAAATAATTTTAACTGAAGTCTAACATTTTTAAATTTGTAATATTATAAAAGTATTTTCTTAATAATTTAAAAAAATCAAATTATATTTTAAAACAATTGAAACAAGTAAAAAATCCTTGTCTATTATCTTTTTTATATGATGTGGTATGATTTAATAAGCTATATCCATATGAGTTGGACAATAATTACTAATTTTGATGGCTTATAATAACACTAACACGCATTGCCCTGTGATTACAGAATGCGGGATTAGGCTAGCGAGTGCCGGATACGCCGTGGTTGGAGTTGATTACGAAGGACATGGACGGTCCAGTGGGTCTCGTTGTTACATCAAGAAGTTCGACAACATCGTAAACGATTGCAATGAATTCTTCAAGTCTGTTTCTGGTATATATGTATGTTGATGTACGAGTTCTCTACTTCTCTTATAATTCTGGAAGAAAACTGACATGTTCCCATGGTTCTCAGCTGAGAAAGATTACAGGGACAAAGGCAGGTTCCTGTATGGTGAGTCCATGGGAGGAGCCGTGACCCTGTTACTTCACAAAAAGGAACCATCTTTCTACGATGGGGCGGTTCTTGTTGCACCCATGTGTAAGGTTAGGTATATATAGTAGAGTAGGGTTAACTACATTAGTTAGTCTGCTTTCTAATAATGGCGGAAATATTATCAGATATCCGAGAAAATGAAGCCGCATCCGGTGGTTGTCAATATACTGACTAGTTTTGTGGAGCTTATACCAAAGTGGAAGATCGTCCCGACAAAAGATGTCATTGACTCCGCCTATAAGGACCCTGTTAAGCGTGAAAAGGTGAGTGCTTTTCTTTTTTCTTAAATCATTTTGGAGAATCTGAAATGGTGAAGCAGTCTTCGACTTTGAAACTGAAGTAATCTCACTCAGGAGGATTCAAGTAAATAAAAGCTATGCTGCTTCTCCTGACTGAAACAAAACTCATTGCCTCCTCTCTTATTAACTTTCTTTGTCGGGGAAAGAAAGACTGATACAGGGCAGAAGCCATCACAGATGGAAACTTTCCATTGTTATAGATGATGACATTTTGTCTTCCCACTTGTTTGGTGCAGGTAAGGAATAACAAGCTGATTTACCAAGACAGACCAAGGTTGAAAACAGCCCTGGAAATGCTCAGAACTAGCATGAGCATTGAAGAGAGTTTGAATGAGGTAAGAAGCATGTCGGTTCTTGTAGAGCCAAATCTGTATCAGATACTCTAGTTACTATACTTGGTATAAACTTTTTTTAAAAAAAAAGTCTGTACTTCAAGGATTAAATACGTATTTTAAGGAATTAGTCAACTAAAAGGCTTGGTATTGGCAGGTGACACTACCTTTCTTCGTATTGCATGGTGATGCAGACACAGTAACTGACCCAGAAATAAGCAAGGCCTTGTACGCACAAGCCGGTAGCAAAGACAAGACCATCAAATTGTACCCTGGAATGTGGCATTCTCTGACCGTAGGAGAGCCTGACGAGAACGTCGACGTTGTTCTCGCCGATATCGTTATGTGGCTCGACAAGCACACTGACCATGGGGCACCAATGCACGAATCAATCAACAATGGTGTCGAGACACTTTAGTCCCCCAACATTTGTGGCGAAGCAGTCCCGGAAAAAGGAATCCCGTGGAAGTTATCTTTGTGGGCTTAAACAACCAGACACGCTTCACTCGGCTATGTAGTATGCTGGTGGCAATCTATGGTGAATATAATTTTCAAATATGAAAAATGTTATTACAGAATAAGTAACAGTCCAGTATTTCTAATTTGCAAGGCTTCAAGTAAGAAAGTGTGCAATTTAGAAAGAGGCTAGTGCGTTGAAGTGGAAAAGAGAACGAAGGACTTAAAGCTTATTGCTAATCCTCTTACACATACAAATTGCATTAAAAGACTAGGTATAAATGGCTTGAATTTTGCAAGGCTCGCTGTCTATGGAAATTACAATGACGAGTGTGGACTAAGGCAAAAGGAACAAGCAAATCTACTCCTCAAAGACCAAAGGCTTCTGCAGCTGCTGGCATTTGCCATTCTTGTATTTGGTTGCGTAAGAAGAGGAGAGAACAAATTGGTCGTCTACTGAACAATCACACTTCCCCACTTGCAATAAGCATGTAAGCTACTTAAGATTTCGACACGGTGGCGTCCGTAACAGTGACGGTGCTACCTTCCTTATGGTCACCAAAGATTCGTTGCTGGAAGTCAGACACCATTAGAGGGAGACCCTTCCGTAGGGAAACCTTGGGTTCCCAACCAAGTAGATCTATGGCCTTTGCGATGTCAGGCTTCCTCTTGTGTGGGTCATCAGGTGTGTTAGGCTTAAACTCGATCTGTGCATCCGGGTCAATTGTTTCCTGGACCACCTGCACCATAATATAGAGATTGCTCAGTTTTCTGGGAAAAAAAAACGTGAGAAGATATCTCAAACACAAATAGTTTCTTGTAGATAATTATGTCACGGGATTTGCTCCGAGAAAAGAGGGGCCATTCAATTGCAAAAGTCACTGTTCAAAAGACTGGTATCTCGCAAATGAGATATCACATTGTCCACCACTCAAACCTCCAGGATCGAGGTATAAATTCTCCTACAATTTTTATTGTGGGAAACCAAGGATATGATGCAATTGATGTCCATGAAAGATTAAAAGCCAAAGATGAACAAGATCGTCAGAATCGTGAATCTTAAGATAGCTAAACATCATGTAGTATCAGTGTAAACATACCTGAGCAAGCTCGAGCATAGTGAATTCTCCAGGATTCCCAAGATTGAATGGCCCCACATGTTCCCCTTCCATAAGCCGCATTAGACCCTCAACCTGGCATGAAGCAAAAATAGAAGTAAATAAAAATAAGCACAGAAGAAGAAGCACGATTTCCTTGCCGCACTAGCTCTTAACAATTTCCTGAAGGTATAAGAACAAAACATACTTACTGACAAAGATGTCATCCCACCGACACCAGATAAGCCTTATCAAACCTTAATGGCATGTTTAGTTTAATGGAACAGGTATTCTATTCTTGATGTATTCTTAAAACTTAATTATTCCTTTGTTTGGTTAGACTAAAATACACAGAATACCTAATTCTAAGATTAGATATTCCTTAACTTTCATCAATAGCTAATAACCATTCCACCTGTTTTTAGCTATTTCAAGAATAAAGTCATTTGTTCGTGACTTTTTTATCCTTCACTCCATCCCGTGTTTCTTTTTCATTTTCAAAATTAATAATAATAAGGAATTAATAATTA
>JANZXV010000009.1:13729401-13742771 GCA_027576455.1 Erythroxylum roigii
AACCTTATCTTTTGGAAATTACCATTATATCCATGTTTTGATCAACTAACAAACTCCTAACAAATTAATAATCAAGGGCATAAAGGTCTTAAAAAAATTTTATTCAATATAAATTTCAATTCTCTCCTTTAACAAATTAGGAAAACAAACAAGGGAAAGGAAATCACAATTCTGTTCCATTCTTTTCTCCTATTTTCCCCTCAATATTTCCTTTCATTTCCCTTGTGCAATTAAGGATCCAAACAAAGGCTAAGAGATCTTACATTATCTTATGGGCAATAATTGTTGCAATAGTTAATAACGTTCTCCTACTAACTTTAGTTTTCTTTGTAAAACATGATTTGAAATAGATACTAAAATTAAAAAATGCACCAGATGCAAACAACAAAGTGTAAAGTTGTCTTTCTCATTTCTCATTGATGATTGCAAAATAAGTTGTGTACAAAGAAGACCTATTTTGTATATTAACCTTGATTGCTTCGTTCGCTCTCTCCGTAACATATAAAAATAACCTATTATTGTCTTTTCATCACTATTAGCTAGACGAAGTAATCTCACCAAAAGCTCACAAACTCGAATCAAAAATTGACATTGGGACCAAAATTCGTAGCTTTCAAGTATAATTTTAAAAAATTGTGATCCAGTATTAAACATAGAATATTGAGATGCAACTCATTTATCACTTGTAAATTTTTGTCTCAACTCCTTCTTCATCAGAATAAAACACTTAAAGTGATAAGGAATTAGTTATAAATCTTATAACAACAGGATGATACAAATTCCTATCATTAGTAAAGTTCTTTGCTATTAAATTCAAGATTTATGTACGATTGTAGATGCACTTAGTCACCCTTTTTACTTTTTGCACAATATCGTCAATAATAGGAAAACATCTAAATATTCCATATTTTTCAACATCAAGTCAATATAATGTACATCAATAAAAAAATTACACATGCTTTGCAATCTTCTTCCAATTTCTTTATAAGCAGAATCATTTTTAGTAATAAATTGAACAATATTTTATGTCCTAACTTCATTCACAACTTCATCAAATATCTAAAACATAGTATTAACATTCCTAAAAAGGCTAGATGTATTAATAGACTTTAAAAATATTATTCCCTATGTAGAATAAACCAAAAATTTAATAATAGGCTATTTTCTTCTATTTGTCAAATCATCACAAATGATTAAACATCCATAAGTAGCCCAAGTTATTCTCATTTCATCTAAATAAATTTTTATTTCATAAACATAATTGCTTAAAAGGTTACCTCTATAGTTATTAATTGAATGAGCTTTGTCTCCTAGACTATAAGAGGTAATAGCATCTGCCATATACTGATAATAATAAGATTAGGCAACATTGAATGCTATATTTGAGTCGTACCAATGTCTAGTCATTATCATGTCTACGTTATGTGTAAGGCATCAAATTATACCCTAGTTGAAATGTTACATGTTCATGAAAGTACATGTGTTATAGGTGTTAAAATTGTGCTATGATTTGAATGTGATTTCATATGTCTAGAATTTTGGTTTAATGGATTATATTTAGTGATTTGGAATTAATTAATACCATTAGAGAATTGAGGTATTAAAATGTACATTTGGACTAGGAAAATTGTCAAGTGACAAGTCAAGTTAGTACATAGAAAATTAGAATGACTAAGCCTATGAGTTAGTGACATTTGTCATAGCTAATTCATTGGCATTTGGCAATATTAGTTGAGTGACAAGTGGCCTAATTGAATTGTAATATTTGGCTGCCACATATGAAGACATGTATGTTGCTTGAATGAAGGACAATTATCACACTATGTGACATGTGGCCATTACAAAGCAAGACACCTTGCATTCAAAGAGTTAGGCAGGTGATGAATCATCTTCACCTTTAAAGTTTCTGCAACCTTCTCTCTACACTTTGCTCCTCTTCACCAAAACCTCTTACTCCCTCTCAACTTATAAAATTTTGTTTGATTTTGGATCATCTTCACTTGGAATCTTTGTAAGTTACTACATCAAGAATTAGGTCCTGCTATTTTCTGTGCTATTGTCTTGTTAGTACTGAAATTTGCACCTTGATCTTATATGTGTGCTGATTGCTTGACAGGGCTGGATTAGCTGGTTCTTTGAAGTTAAAATTTGAAGTTAAGAAAATAAGGGAATGCTAAACCTGGTTTCATGCTATAATATGAATTATTTGATGCTTGAATTTGATAGAATATGTATTAAATTGATGATGAATTTAGGTCTGGAACATGATACTTGTTTGATAGCTTTTGCTTTGGATGTTGATACCTAAAAGACCATGGATTGTGAGATGCTTCAAGAATGATTTTTGAATTGGTTTAGACATGAATTTGATGAGGTATTGAAGCATGAATAAGGTAGAATTGAAGTGAAATTGATGGACTTTGGTTAAGGCATGTCGAATGGAATGGAAGTGAAGAAGTTAAGTTTTGGAAACAAACTGAAGGTTGTGGGCTCATCCCACTATCACGGGATTTATAAGACATATACTCACAGTCGTGGGAAATGGTTAAGAAGATGAAAAACTTAGGTTTGTGCAATTGTTAAACTATATAAGGTTAGGTCATTTTATTTGGTACATTAAGACTTAATTGGACATGTTTAAGGTGTGAAATAAACTTAAATTGAGGTTAGATTAATTAAGTAAAGGTTAATTTAGTTATGGATTGTTAATTGAGGTAATTACTTAAGGAATACGTGGTTAGTAAATAATGTCTAATGTTGAAATGCATGGCGTGTCAAGGATGAATGTGTCCTTACGAACACAAATGTGTTTCAAAGGGCTTATGTGATGAGAATTGAATATGAATGTTTGTGAATTGGGAATTTGTATGATTATATATAATATATAAATACCTAATGCATTTATTGGTACATTATTACAAATGTTTATGTTCATGACGTATGTTAAGTTGTTAGATATGGGAGATTATGTTCAATTTGAGAAAAATGGAATAAAGACACATGTTATGCACTACATCTTTTGCATGTGATTTTAAAATCTGAAATATTTTGTTTTTAAAACTGTCAAGTCCTAGTCGTGGGTAAATAGGCATGCTTAGAAGGGTTTGCAGCTGCTCCTGTAACCAGACACTAAGGTGTCTTCTGTACCCAGACACTAAGGAGTTTTCTGTGCCAGACACTCCGGTGTCTTCTAATTTTAGACACTTCTATATCTTCTATTTCAGAGACTTAAATCTCTTCTGTTTCAAATACCAAACATAGATATCTTTTGTTCTGGTCCCGCTACCCACTTATGTAAAAATGATTAGCAGGCTAATTTGTTTTATATTCTATTACATGCTCAACTATGATATAATCAAGCTCTGTTATAAAATAATTAAGTTCTGTTATGATATAATCAGATACTGTTTTGATACAAACAAGTTCTGTTCTGATACTTTAAAGTTCAGTTATGATATTATGGTATTCTGTTATGATACTTGTAAGTTTTACTTTGAAGCAAATATATCTTGTTTTGATATGTTATATTCTGTTTTGAGATACATATTGTTTGGATTGTGCTTTCATATGAACAATTAAAAATTACTTGAAATGTGATCTGATTCTGTATATGTAAATGTTAGACAACTGTTAGAAATAGTCGCTAAATTATATCTTGTTTAGTTACTTCTCCACTAAGTTTTATGCTTAGCATGGTGGTTTTACCTCCGTGTAGGTTCTGATAAGAAGGTTTAAAGACTGAGACAAAGACAACTGCAGTAACGAGATTGTGTTTTGTTTTGGAAATGTTCAGCTTATTTTTAAGTTGTATTTAATGTAATGAGACATATTAGAATTTGTATTTTGTTTGATGGTTTGTAATAACCTTAATAAATGTTGGGTTTGGATTTAAGGCTTGTATGTGATAAGTACCATGTGTATGATATGTTCTGAATATGATCCAACCTATGAAATGAAATGTATGTTACTTGAGTTTCTAGAAATGCTTTAACATGTTTGGGATTGTTTCAGTACTGTTTTGTGTGACATTTGCATATTCTCCTAGGGGGTATATGGGTGTTACATTATGAGCCACATTTTTTACTGTAAATCGTTATGGATTGAAGGTTGAGCTTTAAGAGTTGTTTGTGGTGAAAAAATATTAGACATATATCTTTTTCTTTTCGTAACATCAAGTGTAACATTTTTTTCTTGTTAGATAGGAATACTACCACCTTCAATATCCCTAATATCATCCTTACCACCAATAGGAAAACTTTAATGACCAATTTTGTAGTTCAATCTTTTTTTTATCTTTCTAATTTTGATACTTTTTTTACTATTTCACATTATGACTCACTTTCTTACAAGACTTCACATCATGTTTGTTCCTAGCCAAATGGTTCTTTAATATAGTAATTCCCTCACCTTTCAAATATTTTTTTGCAATACAAACAAATAATATGATTCTTCATTCCAAAAACGAATATAGTATGAGCCTAAGCTGGATCATCAAATCTTCTTAAACTTGAAACGACTTAATTATCAGAAGCATTTAAACTTTTTTCCATTTATCTATAAAATAAATAAAGATATATATGAAAATTAAATTAATAATATAGAGGAAACAATTTGAATGTGGAATAGACTTGTTAAAAAGTCAAATGAATCATTCAAAAATTCGAACTGTAGTAATCTAACACTTAGGGTCCGTCTGGTTGAGCTTTTATCAGTAGAGCTTTTTTTAAAAGCCAGTTGAAGGTTTGGCTGTCAATTAAAAAACTGCTTTTTAAAAAGAGCTTCATACAGTAGACTGTTTGAAACATAAAAATAAAAAGCACTTTTATTAATTTTAACTATATTTTATTTTATAATAAAATTATTTATGGTAAATAATTTTTAAAGTATACTAAACAATATGCAAAGTACCATATTGTAGGAAATTTTAGATAACCATCTTGTAGGAAATAATTTAAAGAGATGTCTCATTTTCTTATAAGAAATAAAATTAATATAAAAAATAAATATTAAAGGTGGCATGAAATTGAAATAAAGAAGCTTGTAGATGCAGAATCAAAGGTGGCATATCTTCGCTCGACAACTCTTCGATCAGGGAAGATTACTGTATATGATGGGTTCTCAAGTTGAGCTAGTTAAAGAAGGTAATCCTATTCCAAGTTCAGAACCAAAACCTGGAGAAGCTGGGATGGAAGCACGAGTAGCAACTATCTGGGAGCAAATGAATGCAAGGGTATCTAATAAGACTGTCAAAATGTTTTCAAACAAGCGTAGTGCTTCAACCATGAACTCTATTTCAACCAAGCTTAGTGATAACTGGATGACATATCTGAGTTTGGCACCTAAAGAGACTGCATCTCACGTGCAAGATAGCCAGCTTAAGGGATCCAACAGTGATATGGACAAGAAGATTGATGCTATGTGGGACCAAATGAATAGTATAATATGTAATAAAATGTTAAAAAAAAATTTCAAACAAGTCTAGTTCAACTGCAGATGATTCTTCTCAACTGAAGTCTGATAATTGGATGAAGCCTTTCTCTGCGTTGAACAACGCAGACATTTGTTGATTGGAAATGGCCAAATTGAGAGTATACAAATCTCTGACTTTTCTTATCTTCTTCATATGAAATACTAATGGCTTTGTACCCTTCCAATATTTTTGCATACATATGAATATTTAGAACTCGAAACCATAAGACCAGAATTAGGTAGGACACGATTAATGTCGAATAAGCTTCGTTTATATTGATTTCTTTTCTTGATTTTTTTCAGATAAAAAAGCTTGACTTGCAAATAGGGACGGAGCCATGTTACAAGGGAGGGGGCCATGGCCCTTTCAAATATTTTTTTTAAAAATTATTTATATAATTAAAAATTTTAAAATTACAAATATAAGTGGCCCCCTTTACATTTAGATGTTGACCCCCGGCTCCCCTTTAGAGTTGAGTCTGACTCCGTCCTTGCTTCCGAACAAAAAGTAATCCAAATCTTTCCAGTGAAGTCCACCACGTCGGATAAACTTCAGTTTCAAGTTAAAAAGTTTTATGGGAAGAGATAAACAGAAAGGACGGGAATTTGTGTTCTAATGACCCACCAAGTCTTAAAGTAGAATAAAAGGACGGGAATTTGTGTTCTTTTAACGCAAACGAAGGTCTGCGTTGTTGATGCATACCAACGAAGGTCTGCGTTCGTCTGCGTTAAAAACATACAGTGCGTTGAAGGCAGATGTTCGACGTTTGCCTTCAACGCAAAAAAATAAGTTTTTACGACAAAAATATAAAGAAGAAGCTAACCTGAGAAGATGAGAGGGATCGACGAGCAGATGAAGAAACAAGAAGTCGGCTATTGGTAGAGAAAGAAACAGAAAAATGCTATTTGAGGTTTATTTACGTAAGTGACAGAAATTTAAGGAAAAAATAGCTTCCCGAAAAAGTTAATTCGGGGCTTTTATGAAAAGCTCCAAATTTTAGCTTTTGAAAAAGCTGTATTTGAATTTTTAAAAAAACTGTTTCTATTTCAAAAGTGCTTTTGAAATTTATAGCCAAACACTTACTTTTTTCTTAAAATAGTTTTTGCGGTAGACAAAAGTACTTTTGGACCCTACAAAAGTTGAACCAAATAGGCACTTAATCAGATCTTTTATTGGGCTTTTTAATTATCTTTAAGCGGGATCAATTTTGATTTTTTAACCTTAATTTTATAAAAACGTAATTAATAATTGTCCAATTAAAAATCACTAACATTCTCCCCTCGGCAAATATTAATTACAACAGTTGTAATAACAATAAACACAGCAAAGTACTTAAGAAAAATCAATGTAAAGGTTCACCAATTTAAAACATTTGATCCAAAGATAATGAAAGTTCATCACTTGGTCCCTTAAGGCTTTTGATATCGAAAAATATCAAATGCATGTATCTTATGCGATACAAATCCACTACAATCACGCATAACTAATACCTTACTGACATGAATGAGAAAATAGAATCTAACAAAAAATAATGATACCTGAATGATTTGAAATGTATTATTGTTTTGTTGGTCGGTCTCAATTTCTCTAAATTATATGCTAAACCGCATAAGATAAATTTGTTTCCTCTTGCTGAATGCAAAACCGCATTAGAAAAAACTCTTATGGAATTAAGTACTTATATCCCTCTATGTTTTATCAAATTCATGGATTTATGTATCTGCATATGTCTTGAAGACAAAGGTTGTATATATATGCCCAATGACAATGTACAACAACCTGTTTGAGTGAGAACAAAATGATTATCGTCAATATCGATAAAAATATATTATCGTAGTACATGAAATTTATACAAATGTATCACGTAGATACCAAAGTTGTGAATATTGTAAATGTATCGTTTTGGGTATTTTTTTAAATTTATAAATAGTCTTTGAGCTTTTTTAAAATTATAAAATAGTCCTTCAATATGTTGTACTGTATAATTTATTGTTTTACATCAACTATGTCTCCAAAAATCACAATAATAGAAATTTGAAATAACAGTAATTTATTTATTTTTATTAGTATTACTTGTCACATATTTCACATATAAATAACAACCACAATTAATATTTCAAAAGAATATAATGGCATTAGATTATGTTGTAGATATTCATTGTCTTCTTAAAGCCAAAGAATTCACAAGTGCCTTCACTTTATAAAGACATTATGAAATTATTTTATCTTCCTTCGAAAGATTATGAAGTTAAATATGTAATTAGGTACGATATGCATGAATTGTGATCCTATTTCTAGATGTTAAAGCATTTCAAATTTCAGAGGATGAGTTCAAACCAAGAAGATGCGGATACATCTCTTATGACAATAGCCAAGAAAATAAAATTTGGCCTTTGCTAAACTAAATGATATACACAAGATTTGTTTCCATTTGATTTGTTAATGAATTAATAATATTTTTAGGGGGTGTTGGTTTCAATCCATTAAGAATGCCGTGAAAATTATAAAAATGTAATAAGGGAGTGAATTAAAGTTTCTATGAAATGTTGTTTTCAGATATAAGTTTGATTAAAAAGTTTTGATTTACATAGGTTAAAGTTTTAGGTAAAGAACTAGAAAAAAATAGTTAGTGAAATGGAAGCAAAGGTTGTAGAAATAGAAGTAGCATTAAGAGCAGAAGAAGATGACGTCTTGACCATATTGTGGTGGAGAAGAATTAGAATTATATTATTAGTGGTAAAAAGAGTATACAATACAAAAATATTATGTACATCAATATAACAAACTAAGATAAGATTGACATAATTTTGTCATTATTTTTTTGGACTAGCATAATAAACATAATTTTGTACAAATCCCAATTAATTTGATTTAATTTGATGTCAAGATAATTGGGCTTGGTAATTATCTCTCAAACGTGTCATTAGGCTTGTGTTCATGAGCTTGCTATGATGGGTAGGCTTGGCCCATGTTTTTTAGTGCACAGGAGGCCCTACTGCTAGCCGACCTTAAACACAGTCATCCCATTGAGAACTACATGCATTTTTTTTGCTGATTAGGGTTTAGAATAGCAGTAGCCAATCCTCTGTACCTATGTCACTCCGCTTCACAAAAATAGCAATGGATTCAATTGTTCTACAATTTTTAGGTATTTGTCCATACATTTCTTGAATCTAGTATGTTGCAATTCTATGGTTAATCAAGTGTGTTGATTAATTATGAACTTAATCTGTGATTTCGAATTGATTATCCTTCAATTGGTATCAGAGCCAATTAACCCTAATTGTAACTACTTATTTTTTGGGTAATTTTGAGATATATTAATTTTTATAGAATTTCGTTTTTGGTTTTGTTAATTATTTCTGTGAAATCATTTTTGTTGTTCTTGATTTGTTTTGATTTTGTGTTAAATCGTGTGGTAAGGTTGTTTGTTCAATTTGTTGTCTTCTTTTGAAAACCTCAAAAACTCGAAAAGAACATAACCGAAAACATTTTCTTTCATTTTTTTTCGAACCTATTTAGTATCTTCTTTTTATGAAATTGATTGAGCAGTTTTATAGATTGTTAAATTATGAATCTGTAGACACCAATTTCTTTGAAAACGGATCAAAATCAAGCAAGATATAGCCATTTTACTAATCGGGTCGCTAACTGGGTCAAGCAACCCAAATACCAGTCAACTAGGCGAGGAAGACACAGCCCGACCCGACTGGAAGTTCCCCACGCACGACGATGGGGCGTGGAGGCATGTGCTGCCTCCTCCATTGGCCTTTTTTCCCTAAATTTTTACTGTTTGCTCCACTTGCCCAGTTCTATTTTATGGTATTTTTCTAGAATTTTTTGAATGTTAGAATTTTTATTTTTATTTTTCCTGAACTTTGAAATTAATAAAAATATAATGTACTCTCCGAATTTTTTCTTAAAAATGTTTTTACTTGTTTCTAGTATTTTTGGCCTTGTGAGATCTTATATACTCTCAGTGTTATGTAGTTATGCACCAAAATTAATTTTAGATGTAATTTATGCATATAATGTTATATTATATAATTACTATGGTTAATTTTGTAATTGTGGTGCTAACTGAACCTATGGGAACAATCTTGGGGAATGTTATTGGACTATTTTCATTCACTTTGTGTAATTGTGAGCTCACCTATCGTGAGACCAATTATTACAAATTGCTGTTATGATGTTGTTATTGGGCATACATTAGATATTATGTTAATGATGCACTTACCCTATCGGTTTGTTTTTATCAAAGTGGTTTCTAATGTTTTGTTTAATTCATTGAATTATGTCTTTAAAGTTTTCAATATCCTATCAATATTGACTTTAGGGCATAATTTAATGTTCTGGATAATCTGTGTTGTAATTCGAAACCCTTAGGTAGGATTGCAATTGCATGAGAACCTAGTTGTGTTGTTTGCCCAATTTTGCTAGTTCTTGATACATTTGCTAAATCTCCTTGCATTGTATCAATTTTCATCTTTGAATTATCTGATTAAGCTGAATGAGACCAATTATGGGGACTGGCTTAAATCCTTGAATTATTGTTTTTTTGCGATTTCTAATGTTGATGTTGCTCTCATTGAGGATGAGCCTACACAATCCACTGCTGAGACTTCCGCTGTAGATAAAGCTAGATATGATAAGTAGGTTCGTTCTAACAAGGTCTATTTGATGACCATCTGTTGGGCCCCGATTCGTAATAAGTATGATTAAATTATTAAGAGGCATGTTTAAATTATTTTGAGGTTTAGATTAATAAATCCTCTTTATTAGAATAATTTGGGATTGTAGTGCTTAAGTAAGAACTATTAATTGAAGGAATTGAGTTAAATTAGAATTTAATTTTGGTATTAGACTTGAAAAGAATAAAAGATGGTGTTAGGATAAATTTGGATGATGATATATGGTTATATACCTTTTAGCCCTCTTAATGGTCTTTTAAATAAAGATGGAAGAAAGCCTTTGGGCTAGTGCCCAAATAGGTGGATAAGTAAGGGAATGAAATAAACTATGGGCTAGGATCCATTAGGTTGTATTTAAATGAAGAAGGAAGGAATTGGGCTTAAGTATTGTATTAGGTTAAGACTTGTAAAGGAAGTGGGCTTATCAATGGCTTTAATTTTAACATGGGCTTAAGTATTAGGTTAAGTAAGTGTTAGGTTAAAAGCAATTTTACTAAGGCTTGTAAAGAAAGAATTAAGTGGGCTAGGGTTTAATTTAGGTGGACTAAATGAAGAAGAAGGAAAGCATGGGCTAAGTCCATTAAGCTACACTTAAATGAGGATGAAAAAGCAAAAGGAAAGAAAAATAAAAAGAAAGGAAAGGAAGCTAAGGCATTGTCGTATGGGTTAAAAGGAAGTTGAAAAATCCAAAAAGAAGGAAGCCCTAAGTGTAGTCGTTTGGAGCATTAGAGGAAGGATGAAACTACATAGTTTCATGTTAAGTTTTAAGTTAGGAAAAAGCAAGAGATTTAAGGCTTGGGAGAGGAGGCTTACGAAAACAACAAGAAGAGAAGAAAAGAAGAAACTTTCGGCTATGAGATGGAGGAGAGATTTTCGGCCAAGGAAGAAAAGAAAGATGAAGAGGTAGGTTTTAAGTTAAACATTCAGTTATTCCCTAAGTCTTTTAAGAGAGAAGCTCACGAAAATTCCAAAGGAGAGAAGGAGGGAGGAAGGTTCGGCCATGTAAGAAGCAAGGAAGAAGAAGAGATTTGGTTCTTCTTTCATGGGTTTTTCAAGTGGTTTCCAAGGAGTTTCACAAAGGTTAAACGAAGAGGAAGAGTTCACTCCTCCATTTGAAGCAAATCAGATTTTCGTTGGAGGTCTTTAGGTAAGAGACAATTTCGACTTTCATGGTTTTGTTGTTAATGTCTTTCTTGTTTAATCATGATAGATTGAAGAGATAAGTATGAAAGAACAAGGTTAGGAAGGGTTTCATCTTCCTTTGAAAACAAATCTGATTTCGTTGGGTTTCTTCTAGGTAAGATGAATTTCGAAAATTGTTGGCTATTTAGATAGGTTATGATGCTAATGGATGAGATAAATTATGGGTAAGGTTTTATGGAAGAAATTACATGTTTTCCCTTGTTCTTAAATTTTCCAGCATAGTTTATGTTTGTTAATTCATGGTTTATGTTAAAGTTTTGCTTTTCTTGTTGAACAATGATGGTTGAAGAATGATTGTGTGAAGGAAAAAGAAAGAAGAAGAATTTTAAAAATAAAAAGAGAAAAATCAGCTTGTTGTTGGTGTATTTAAGGTGGGTTTTGTGACAAGTTTGACTAGGTTTGAATGAGGTTATGGTTGTTATAGTTTAGAAAAAGTATAGATGAGGTTTTGTAAGTTTAAATGGAAGTTGCTCCATTCTTTTTAAAATTCCAGCATTTGTTATCCTTTATATAGAAGTTTTTATATAGAAGTTTGCCTTTCTTGCTTAGAAAGGAAAGTTTAAGAGGTTTGTTAAGAATAAAAGGAAAGAAGAAGAATACTTGAAGCTTGGAAAAAAATCAGCATGTATGGATGGCCTTAAGGTTGAGAATTTTCGAAATTAATGGAGTAAATTGAGAGAGATTTTGGTGAATATAGCTTAAACAAGGTATAGGGAAGATTAAGTGAAGTTATGTAAGTCTAAATTCAAGTTTTGCATTCTTGAAAAAAATTCCAGCATAGTGCATATGTGAGAGTTTTGCATTTTTGTTCAAACATGGTGGTTTGTAGTGTGAATAAGAAGGAAAGGGAAGGTTAGATTAGTTTTAATGTTAGTTTTTCCATTCCTACGAAAATTCCAGCATTTGATCTTTTGTGAAATTGTGAGTTTTGTTATCTTAAAGATGGGATTTTGCTTTTCTTGTTTCAAAAGTGTAGTTGAGAGTGTTGTTTGAAGGAAGAAGGAAAGAATATGAAAAGAAAGAAAAAGGAAAAAAATCAGCATGCGTGGGTGTCTTTAGGGCTTAAGAGTTTCGAAAATTTTGATGAGTTTTGAGAGGAGTTATGGTTGGTATAGCTTAGGAAAGGTTTAGGGAAAATTAGGTTAGCTTAAAGTCAAGTTTTTATATGCTTGGAAAAATTTCAGCATGTTGATCTTTTGTTAAGTCATGGTTTTGTGTTAGAATTTTGCTTTTCTTGCTTAGAAAGGAAAGTGTGAGAGGTTTCATTAAGAGTAAAGGAAAGAAGAAGGATTTTAAAAACAAAGGAGAAAAATCAGATTAGTGTTGGTGTCTTTAAGGCATGAGATTCTTGAAAATACTTGATAAGATTGAGATAGGTTTTGATGGTTATAGTTTAGGAATGACATAGGCAAAGTTAGGTAGGTTTTTAAGCATGTTTTCCATTCTTTTAAAAATTTCAGCATTGATTCCTTAATTAAATGAGGATTTTATGTTTGATGAAGGTCAAGAAAGAGGAGAGGAGATTAAAGGAAAGGCTATTGGTCTGAAAATAAAGCTTAAGGAATCAAGGTGGGTGACTCTTTAATATTTGAGTTATAAGTTCAGTAATTGTTTTGGAATAAATGTCATTCAATGCTTTCGGATGATTTGTGACTTTTAAATGAATTATCATGTAAGATGATTGGAACTTGGATGAGATGTTTTTTGTATGGAAATACATATGGAAATGTTTGTAAAATTGTTTGATAAATGAAAAAGATTGGATTGTATGAGTTTGGAAAAAAAATGCCATGTTGGGCAATTATGTGTGAATGATAGGAAAATACATGCTTATGTGGGTTTGTAGTGATCCCCTCCGTTAGCAAGTGCGCACTTGTCTATTTAGGCTTCGCCCGCCTGCCCGCTAGTGGCACAGGAGCTCCGAAATCGGACTCCCCTCTGTTCACGGCTACACATAGTCGCTTGTCGGACATATGTAGTACGTCCTGTTAGGATCACTCAAACCA
>JANZXV010000009.1:13769514-13786080 GCA_027576455.1 Erythroxylum roigii
ATTTTTCTTTTTCTTTTTTCACTTCTAGACAAATGCTTTTTAGGCAACATAATATAAACCAATCATAACACAGTTGGATTAGAAAAAGAACAAAAGCACTTGTATGTAACTGGAAAAAGTATGCAGACACAACTAAACTCTAATAGCTTTACAATATATCACAAAGATATATAAATAGTATTATATCTGTGATAAGAAAAAAATAATAGAATATTTTAATATCTAATATTAAAAATAAAAAACAAAGAGTAAATTTTAATGATAAAGAGACGCTAATTTCTAAAAATACAAGAAATTAACATACTTAAGACATAAGCTAATATAATGTCCAAGTTAATGACAAATTACAAATTAATTATAACATATTTAAATATTTAATAAGCTAAAAATACATTAAAAATCAAAAACTTTACCTTTACATTGTACTCAGAACTTAGAAGACAAAAGCGAGAAATTTTTTGTTGCTAATTTTTTAATTAGAATACCTTAAATATATATATTGATAAAAATAAAAAAATTAGAAGATAAAAATACACCAAAATATTTCAAATTTATTTATAAGTATAAAAAGTTAACATTGAATTTTGGAAGTTGCTTGCGTTTATTGCTCTTGAAAAATAAAAATATTAACAGACTCACCAAAGATTTCCACCAACGTTCTATCTATATTTATTACTACATTTAATACTCTTATATTTTTTTAATGACAAGTATCCCAATAAAGGAAGAACAAGTTGGAGAGAAGTAGAATATTGAAGCACATTTATTACAAGATAGAGCCATAGGGCCCCTTTTTTATGATGAGTCCGGGGCAAGTGCCCTGTCTACCCCTGCTCATTCGAATCGGTGCTAGAAACGACTTCATTTTTATTCGAAATTATATCAATTTCATGACCAATCATAAGGTCTATTCTTCTCTACGGAGCTCCTTCATTACTCTTTTTATCAGTTGGAAACCTCATTGACGAGTATAGTCTACTTTTTGACAAGTTAGGTAGCTTAATATAGGCCTGTAACATAAATGCCATAAATGCCACGACCACATTTGTCCTCGTATAGCTCCCGTGCGTTTATGGGAACTCGGGTCTTTTTAGTTTTTAATGCGACTATAGAAAAATTTAATACGCAGTTTGATTCTTATTTAATAAATATATACTCCCTCCGATTTATAATAAGTATCGTTTTAGATACATTTTAATTATTTAAAATAAGTGTCATTTTTGACTTTATATTTCATAATAAGTGTCGTTTTAGATACATTTTAATTCTTTAAAATAAGTGTCATTCTTGACTTTGTATGCATGTTTATAATTTTACTTCTAAAATTAACCTTTAATTTCTCTCTCATCTTAATTACACAGATCACAATTTCAAGGCAATTTAATATGCAATTTCTCTAACAATTTTTTTATTAATATGCAATTTCTCTCTAATCTTAATTACACAGATCAAAATTTCAAGGCAATTTATGAGAGTATTAATAAGGGTATATCTATAATTTCATTAACTTTCTTAATAAGCGTACATTTTCTAAAACGACACTTATTATAAATCGAAAGGAGTATAAATGAGTGAGTCACGTTAATTGGAGATGCAATAATTTATAAAGTCTGCTTTAGGCCACAAGACTTCTTATGCAAAGTTGTGACAACGAATTGCATGAGAAAAGAGAACCAAACTCATCAAAAGTCTCGAGGACTGATCGATAAATGTCAAAGCAAATAAGTGGCTCCTGCCAATTTGTCCACAAGTGTTTTGTCTCTTCTCTCGTAGGGTTTGATATACACGTCCAATCTATGACGCCCATTCTCATAAGAATGGTTGAGTGTCATCTTTTAACTCCTTTTTTCTTTTTTCTTTTTTCCTTTTTTTTTTCAGCTGCTGGTTGATTATTCTTAACAGTTTCCAATTTTTTAGCAGCTTCAACTTTCACGTTAGAAGCGAGACGTCCGTAATTAATCCGACCAAAGAGTATGCTTAAGAAGCTAAAAGACTCTTCTCGTTTTTAGTGACTCGAACTTAAGAACTCCTATAAATAAATTAGAGTCTTTATCGAAGAGTTGAAACCAATCAGCCTAACTCTTACTAGTCAAATTTGTCCCAACTAATTTACATATTTAAATACAATCTGATTAATCTATATATTATATAACACATGGTTATGGGGACTAGGGACTAGGAGAGAAGACAGCCGAAAGGACTGACTGTAGCTGTACACTTGGAGGGTAGCGACTTGTCGTTTAAGGTCACCAGTTGGTTATGGTCCAACTCAAAAGTCTTGGAAACCAAACCAAACAAATTGATGTATGTTAGGACAAACTTATTTATATAGAAACATATTAAAATTTATAAAACATTTTATCTTTCATTTAATTGTACATAATTTGTAAATTATTATATACAATTAAAATTTTTTCTAACATATAATAGAAAATTAATCATTTTAAATTCCAATCTTGACAGGGACTTGTTAGGTAGGTGTGGATGGATCCTGAACGTGAATTCAATCTTGCATCAAACAATTATCACCAAGTTTGGTAGATTCTTTTGGAACTTTAATTAGTTTAAACAACAGTTCAGGCAAATTATTGATTCATGTAGAACTAGTTACTCATGTAGTATTCCCTATTCCTTTGATAAGTACCGTAATTTTCAAATCCTGAGTAAGCCAAACTTGACAGGAGTAGCAGACCAGCGAGGAAAAGAACCTCTGCCTCTGGAAGTTGGGATGTGGCGGAGAATGTGGGAGCTGTTATGGTTGGTAGTTGTGTTGCTAAGTTCAGCAGTACCTAGCTATTGTACTGATGAGTATAGCAGAAAGGACTTTCCACCAGGCTTTGTGTTTGGAGCTGCCACTTCTGCCTATCAGGTGAATTAGTTTTCTGAAAACTTCTCATGTGTTCACGCACAGTTCTTGAAGGAAGGTTCACTGATAAATTCTTGAAAATTAAGGTGGAGGGTGCTGCGAACATGGACGGAAGGAGTGAAAGCATCTGGGATGTATACACACACGAAGGTCAGCTTCTATTTCTTATGTATAACTGGCTGTTCTCAGTCTGAACTTGATATTCCTTATTGTTTTTGCTAATGGGATGTGGAGTGTTCTTTAAGGATATCATCATCTTTTGCAGGATTGACTTAATGATTGAAATTTTGTTTCTGAATTTCCAGGAAACTTGCACGGAGCTACTGGAGATGTAGCTCTTGATCAATATCATAAATATAAGGTGATTTAACATCCCCTTCAAGTAGACAATTGCTCCCACTTGTTATCGGTGACAGTATCTTGATTAGCCTCGTTCTTGCCGCAGGGAGATGTTCAACTTATGGTTGAGACTGGATTAGAAGCCTATAAATTTTCCATATCTTGGTCAAGACTTATCCCAAGTACGGTTTCATAAAATACCAGTTGACCAACTAACCTGACAATTTTGCAGCACTTCTTCTCATAGTTTGATTGCTGTGAGTCACATCTTGCAGATGGAAGAGGACGCGTGAATCCAAAGGGCTTGGAGTACTACAACAATCTCATCGACGAGCTTATTAAGAATGGTCAGAGCACAAAAGTTTGAGAAAACAGATATCAAGAGATTAGAAGAGAAAATTTCTGATTGCTTTTTATCTACCCTTTTTTTACTTCCAATTCTGGTACTGCAGGCTTCGGATCATGTTCTGTTTCTTCAGCTGAAAGTTTTGTTCATCAATTGCAGGCATCCAACCACACGTTACTATATACCATGACGATCATCCCCAGATACTTGAAGACGAGTACGGAGGATGGGTTAGCAGAAAGATGGTGTATGGTTTCTGTTCTTGTACCATTGTTTCTGTTTCTCATGCTTGGGAATACTTCCTTGCATCAACAAGCTTAAAACGGGAGAAGAAGTGACAAAAATAACTTAATATGTTGTCTGCAAATGCAGGAGAGACTTCACCGATTTGGCCAACGTGTGCTTTAGAGAGTTCGGTGACAGGGTAAGACATTGGGTCACCATTAACGAGCCTAATATCTTCGCAATTGGTGGTTATGATGGTGGAATGTTTCCGCCAAGACGATGCTCTCCTCCTTTTGGGTTTAACTGTACTAGGGGCAATTCAACCTCCGAACCATACTTGGCAGCCCATCACATGTTGTTAGCTCATGCTTCGGCATCAAGATTGTACAGGACAAAGTATCAGGTAGGTGTTTCCTGTTAAACATTCATATAATCATTGCCTGAAGAGATTTCGAGTCAGCAGTTTTCATTATGCACCTGATTATGCAGAGAAACCAGCAAGGACAAGTAGGGCTCACCCTCTACGCTTTCTGGTTTGCTCCGGCAACCAACTCCATAGAAGATATCACTGCCACTGAACGAGCTAAAGACTTTTTTCTTGGTTGGTGAGTTCCAGAACAAGAAGACAGTAGCAAATTTTCTTTAGCCATTATACAAACTGCCTACCTACTGTGTTTCAGGTTCGCGAAGCCGTTAGTATTTGGAGACTATCCTGATGTCATGAAGAAACGTGTAGGCTCAAGACTTCCAACATTCACTGCTCGTGAATCCAAGTTGGTTAAGGGCTCGCTTGACTTCCTAGGACTCATACACTATACTGCATTTTACATTAAAGACCTCTCCATTGGTCCTCAATTTGCACTTAGAGAGTTTTTTCTAGATACACAAATAACCTGTATGTTTTCACCAACCCTTTCGATAGATTCTTTTGGGGAACTTGGTCGATTGTACCTGACTGAAATCACTAATGATTTGTGTGGTTCTGTGCGTGCAGTTAGCCTGGAAAATATTTCATATTCAGGATACCAGGTGAAAATTCATTTCCTACCATATGTTTCACTTCTTTCTACTATTTCAAAAACAGGAGTTGTAACATGGAATTGAGACCTTAATGCTTATAAAACATTTGGTATGATTAATACTTTACTGTACAATTCAGTACCCAGTAATGCCGTGGGCAATGCGAGGACTATTAGAGTATTTCAAGGAAGATTATGGCAACCCTCCAATATATATCCACGAAAATGGTAACCCCCACGGGACCAGAGCCTTTTCTTGTGACCAAGTGCTTCCGGTCATTCAATTCATGGAACTTACTCCTTAAACTTTGGACAGGTCAAGTATCCCCACGTAATTTAACACTGGAGGACTCATCGAGGATTGAGTATCTGCAAGCATACATTGGAGCTGTGCTTGACACCGTAAGGTATGTCTGATGTGTTTCAACATAAGCAATCACATGTAAAAACTACTCCTTACCAATATGCAAAGCTGTCGCGGTGATTCTGTCGACTAATAATTAACAGCAGCCGTTCTTCTGTGATTATGAACTGAAATATATGAGTTTTATATCGCGGATGGCAATTGCAGGCCGCTCTCTTACGGCGATAGAGGTCGCAATTATGCTCATATCGTTTGCAGTTGCTGCACTAATTAGTTTGTAGCTATTGATACAGTTTAGAACATGTTTGATTGTTTCTAATTGATCTTATTTTCTTAAGTGATAGCCTACCTCCTTTTGCTATTTTGACAGGAATGGATCAAATACGATAGGTTATTTCGTTTGGTCCTTATTGGATGTTTTGGAGGTATTGGATGGCTATGGCTCGAGTTATGGTTTATACTATGTAGATTTGGACGACCCAGAGCTGAAACGACAACCCAAGCTCTCTCAACATTGGTACTCCGAGTTTCTTAAAGGGAAAAGAGTTGGTTTGGATGGAGTTCTTGAGCTTGAAAAGAATACATCTGGTCGTCCTCATGCACTACCTTTCCAGTTCTATCAAAGTCAGTGATGCTGATTAGAGATTATATGTTCCCTTCGAGGATCTATAATAATTTGCTTTTGACCAAAGTTATTATTGCATCTTTTTATGATACAAACCCACCCCAGCTATGAGAAAGGGACTTCTTAGTATGTGAGCGAGCACTCACTTGTTATCTTTCTGTATCAAGTTCCATGCTTCACGAATGCTTGTTGAGTCACTAGCAGCGATTAGGTTGCTGTACCAGCAATGGAATCGCTACAAATTCAAATCTTTAGTTATCCATATCCATTAAAATTCCTCCAGAAACATTACATAAGTGCTTGTATCTCCCACTTGGTGAAAAAATTATTCAATTCCAAGATTCGGGGTGTTGGTTGATAGAAACTAAGCTAGATGCTGATAGAAACTCAATCTCATCCAAGTACGGCTGCAGTCCCCAGTTCAGATCAACAAGCAACAATTTAACAAGTTCTGGGGTTCTTTTAACATTTTACTGATTGTCATTTTATGTTAGCTAGCTGGAATGATTCCATAAGCCGATGTGCTAGTTGTACCTCGGGAGACTCCATCATACTCTTGTGAATCTACTGAACCGACTGATAATCCAAAGGGCTTGCAGTGAACTTAAAAGACATGGTCATCGAATTTAACAAAAATTAATCATATACTAGTATTGAACAACTTGCTCGAATCAGTGATAAGTTTTTGTTTCACTTTCCAACGTCCTAATAACTTATAGTCAACTCGCACTTAGCTATTACCGGCTGTTGATCTCCCCCCGATCATATTTGCTTACGTTTTCAGTGACGTTTTTGAACCAAATTGTCATAATCTATGCTGATGATGACGACTACCAAGCATCATTTTCAGTTCAATTCATAATATTTTAATGCAACTCAGCTCTAATCTTCGATTTTTTCCGACAAGCTTTATTCGTCTTTTTCTTCTTCTTTTGGTCCTCAAAACTTATTCTACGAGGAAGAGATCAAATATCAAAAACAAAGAGCCAATTGCCTTCTTGCAAGTTTTTCTTTCGCATCCTTATCAATGTTGACTAATAATATATTGTATAATAGTTTATCACGTAAACGACCAAAGAGAGCCTGTTGCTCCGTTTCCAAGGAAAACGATGTTGGAAGAAAATTTGTCTCATAACCAGTTAGGCAGTTTCGTCATTTTCGTCGTTAATGAAGCCACAATGTTCTGTGACAAGACCAGTTCAAATTCCAACTTTTCTCTTGTTTCTGTGACAATAAATGAACATATCCAGATATATACAGTAACAGAACTTGTATGACTATTAAAAGAAGAAACTTGATTACCATACAGGCGTAAATCAGGATGCTTAAGCTTTCTTGTTTGATTGTTGTTTTGACAAGTTCAATAGTGTCAGTATCTTGTGTTGATGAATATAGCAGAAGGGACTTCCCACCTGGATTTATATTCGGTGCTGGTACCTCAGCTTATCAGGTCAGCCTTTTATTCAATTTCTTAAACTTCCCAGGTTAGGTTCATGTTTGTTGAGTCACTACCAGAGATTGCCGACCCAACAATATAAGCATTAGAGGGTTAAAATATTTGATATCTGCAGATACACATTTGTATTAGACTATGTACGCATGCACAGATAGGTATTTCCACCTAATGAAAGATAGCATGCAAGCAAGGATTACCCGAGCGAAAGAATGGTATAGATTATGGTTTCTTTCATGTAATTTAATCAAACTTTGCCGGTATATCGAAGGTGGAAGGAGCAGCTAAGGAAGATGGAAGGAGTCCAAGCATTTGGGACAACTTTACTCATGAAGGTTATCTATTTTGAGTTTTGCTTGGTTTTCCTTTAGCTGTATGCACACAGAACTGACTTGTAAGCAATTAGTTCTCTATTAGACACCAAGCATGTTCTTTCTCTGGATCTTATTATGTGTAGGAGTTTGTGATTGCTAGATGAAGGATCAAGTGCCTAACTTTCTAAGTTTAATTGCAGGGAATTTGAATGGAGCGAACGCAGATGTATCAGTTGATCAGTACCACAAATACAAGGTCAGACCAATGAATTTAAAATTTAACAGTACCATAATGATGTAATTGGAACAGCAAATCCCCTTTTGCTTGGGAGTGACTGATTCTGTACTAAAGTCAGACCTTCTGCAGGAAGATGTCCGTATTATGGCTGAAACTGGTCTAGATGGCTATAGATTCTCAATCTCATGGTCAAGGCTTATCCCACGTATGGTTACTATTCTCAGTTCAGATCAACGAGCAACACCTGAACGATAACTGATTCTTTTGTTCATATTTCAATTGCCATGCTATGTTTGTTAGGTGGAAGAGGAACTGTCAATCCAAAAGGCCTGCAGTATTACAACAACCTCATCAATGAGCTTATAAGCCACGGTCAGGGCGAAAGTTTCAAACTAGTTTTTTTATCTTTTCTATTCCGAAGTAGTTCTAGTTTGAGAAATCAAATGATGTTTACTAAAGTTGCACTAATCATCTACTTATTGATGAAGCAGGCATCCAATCGCATGTTACATTGTACAACTACGATCATCCACAGGAACTTGAAGATGAGTATGGAGGATGGATCAGCCGAAGGATGGTGTATGGAATTTGAGATTCTTCTGGCATTTCTTCTTTCTGTTCTTTGAGTGCCTCGGTTTCAGAAGGTTCAAAATAATGAGAAGAGGGTGAATTTTTTATTGTTGGTGCAGGAAAGACTTCACAGCTTTTGCAGACGTGTGCTTCAGAGAGTTTGGTGACAGGGTTTCTTCCTGGTCTACAATAAATGAGCCTAATGTCTTGACGCTAGGGGGTTATGATCAAGGACTTACACCGCCGAAACGATGTTCTTTTCCATTTGGAGTGAGAAATTGCTCCAAAGGAAACTCCTCATATGAGCCATACTTGGCAGGTCATCATTTGTTACTGGCACATGCATCAACTGTAAGGTTGTACAGAAGAAACTATCAGGTACTATCTAATCTTCACCAATTATATTTCACGAGTAAATTGCTTGTGATCTATAGGGAAAATCATCATAATGTTGCAGGGCAAGCAAGGTGGGATCATAGGGCTCACCTTGTACACCTTTTGGCTGTTACCTTTGACTAATTCAAGAGAGGATGTTGTTGCAATAGAACGAGCCTTGGACTTCTACATTGGATGGTAAGTCAAAAGCTGGACTGTATGTACGCGTTTGATTAGTTATTGAAATAATTGGTCATTGTTTTGCAGGTTTATGAACCCTATGATGTTTGGTGACTACCCTGAAACTATGAGGAAAATCGTAGGCTCAAGACTTCCAGCCCTTACTGTTGCTGAATCCAATTTGGTTAAGGGTTCGTTTGACTACATAGGAGTGATACATTATGCCACTATCCATGCCAAAGACAGTCCCAGCAGTTGGCAATGGAAATATAGAGATTTTAATGCAGATGTGGGAGTACAGTTCATCCGTATGTGTTGAATAACCATTCACTGATTCTTGGGAGCTGCATTATATGAAACTGAAATGATTAACATTTCTTTTGTTTTTTTGCAGTTTCACAGGATAATGAAATACCATCTGACGTAAGAATATTTGCGGTCTTTGCTTATCATCCTATTTCACTCACCCTACAGCATATTTTTGGATTTGTAACCAATTCTTTCTTGAATCAGCCTCCTGTAGCACCCTGGGGCCTGCAAGCCACACTGGAGTACTTCAAGCAAACTTATGGCAACCCTCTTATATACATCCATGAAAATGGTCTCTACTTTTCCTGCTCTTCCTCTCATGTCAGCACACACTTACTGCTCAAATTTTCTGAAACATGGCATTTGTTTGCTATTCATTAGTGCTAGGAAATTCACCTGAGATGAACATAAATTAGAAATATTTGTTAAGATCCACTCGATTTGTGCATTCACTTTCTTAGATCATCAGCCAATGCAAAGTTCAGTTTAACTCATAAGTCGCTCATTATTGATGTTGGATATGAACCCTTTTATCAAGTACCATCTCCTGCCTCTGATTGGTGAGATTTTTATGGCATTTCTTGGCAGGTCAAAGGACCATACGGAACTCAACATTAGAAGACACTTCAAGGGTGAAATATTTGCATGCATACATAGGAGCTGTGGCTGATGCGATCAGGTATACGTATATATATTCAGTTGCAGACACATTGACCTTCCATTTCCACTTACGATTTTGCGTCAGAACTACCAAGTTCTACTTTATAGTCATTCCCTAAATTCTAGACCTCTTTGTGGCTGTTCCTTAATCGTTGAAATGGCATAATCACAGTCTTTAATTAACAATTATATGCATTTAATTTAAGCATGCAAAGGATGACCATGACCTTCTGGCTTCTGTAATATATGGTCTGACTTCCTTTTGGTCTCTAATCTTGTGCAGAAACGGATCCAATGTGAAGGGATATTTTGTTTGGTCATTACTTGATGTTTTCGAGATACTGGATGGATATGAATCAGCATATGGCCTATTTTACGTAGATTTAGACGACCCAGAAATGAAGAGACAACCCAAGCTCTCTGCTTACTGGTACTCCAACTTGTTGAAGGGAAAAACCGTATCTTTAGATGGTATTATTGAACTGCAGAAGAACTACTCAGGTCTTCCTCAGACTCACTCTGTTCAGTAGGCTGAGGAATGTAGATGCTAATGTTACTCTTCCGATAACTATGAACGAGAACCAAATTGTAATATCGTTACAAATAAAAATTCGTGCATCTCGAACTTATGAGGAAGTAAACAGTTTTTCCATTTGTTAATTAATTCTTCACTGCCAATACTTTGTGTGAACAGAATGTTTGTTTGGTATAAACTGTTAGAGGCTAAAAGCCACAATTCACTTCAAGATACATATAGGCTAATCCAAAGTCGAAACTACTTAGATTATCAAACAAAGTCGATGTTACTAGTGGCTGACGTAGAAAGAATGATAAAATTCTTGGAGAAATAGGGACAAAACGTTTCATCGACTTATAAGAAGGGTTAAAACTTTACAGTCCCGAGAGCCATGCAAGTATATGCCAAGTATATACAAAATTGGATATGACTTTAAACATTTATGGTCCATGTTTGATCCGGTGGGGTAATTTAATCATGTCTCAACACGCAGCTCAAGTTTAGTTCATAAAAGCCTTATGCAGACATACTTGAGGCTGAACACTAAGATGATTGCCTCCGCCAGAAGCCACCAGCTCTGTTGCCAGAATAAGAGCCACTGGTAGTCTGGTGAAAAGAATGCCACCTTGAGTCCCTGTCAAGAGATGCATGCTGAAAACGAGACGAATGGTCTCTCTCCCATGCCTGATAATGATTCGAAAAAGAATTTCCTTCTTCATGGAGATTCTGACCCGATGAACTAGGAGATGGTATAACAAGGAAGCCTCCACTTTGCTCATGTGGGGTTGGTGGTGCCGCCATTACCATATGCAGTCCTCTTGGACCATCAAATGTTCGAACCCCATAGGCAACAGGAGCTGGCACGCCTGTTGAATTGTTAGGTTGTAGCTGATGATGGAGAGGATATGACATTTGTATTCTTTCACGAGTCCAAACACTGGTAGCTGGATGTCGAGGAATGATTGAAGAGAAAAATGAGCTTCCAGCTGCTGGAACAGATCTAAAGAGAACGAAGAAAGAATTACTATCTCATACGCCATGGATGCCATTGAAATGATCAAGTACTATTCTGATCAAGAACAATTAACAGACGATACACATCTTATCAATTTGTTTCAAGGTGCATCAATTGTAAGAAAACTAATTTTTCAAATGAAATATTAAACTGAGCATTTATGAGGAAAGCATGGGGCAGCATTGGTAAGTTGACATTATAAGAATAATAGTTACAAAATAAAACGCCTATGATGCGCACCACAACATTTAGCATGAAGCATAAAGTCGGGGATCTTAATGTCATGAACCAAGATAGGTGAGCAATTTTGAGCATGACATGATGTGATAACTTATCAGAGAGCATTACCATCCACCATCCACTTTCATCCTTGCCAGCAAAAAGATGGAGAACAGTTTTCTCTTTGCGTCCATTTAAACATATAAATAAAGGAAGAAAGGAAATATTGAGACTTGCTGTAGCACATTGCTTACCCGCTACCAAAAAGAATTGGACGTGGAAAAGAATTGGGCCTTGCTACAGCGTCAGAATCACCATTAGATGATCTCAAGGCAAAAGGAGAAATAGAAGCTGGATCTCTGCTACTTATCTGGCTGTTTGATACAGGGAGAGAAGAGGAGTGAAAGCCCCAACTATGGTATTGGATATTGGTGGCAGGAAAATTATGGGTACTAAAGATTTCGTTCCGTCCAGGTAAGCCAATCCAGTGGTGGTTGAAGTTCGCATCATCTACACCTTCAGCAGATCTTGATGAGGCGGGTGATATTGGTCCGATGTAGGCAACAAATGAGTGAGCCACAGGAGATGCAGCTGAGAGTTCAGAATACATAGAGTAATGTCCCCTTGAATCACGATCTACATTAAGAAGTACTTTTTCAATCTTTTATTAAAACCCTTAAGGCACCTGAGATTGTTCATCAGTAATCCATCAAACAGTATACTTACAGGTGGTAGATGGAGGTTCTCCGTCCCTGAAATGCAGAAAGAACTAACTTAAGCAACAATAATTTCTAGTAAATTTCAGTATGCAAGGAACTGCATAAAAGCTTTCGAACATTTTGCTTCCAAAATCTCAAAATAGAACCAGACATTGCAGTCCATCACAATAGGTAGTGCGTATTTTTTGTTGCAGTAAAGCATACTTTTTGTTACAGTAAAAGCAGTAGAAACAGATAGCAATTATACTGTAAATAATTGTTATCACATGCTTTTATTGTGAACTTGACTCACTCTTTTACGCTGCCAAAAATGCAATGCAATACTACATGCTTAAAGAACATCACTTGCTGCTCCATACAGAACCGAAAATTTATCTATTGAATAATTAAAGAATCATCTGACATTGTGAGTTAAGCTCCCAGATAGCAAAGGGAGCTTATGAAAGAAAAAGGCTGGAGCAAGTAGCAACAGTACTAATGATGAGTCCACTCCTTGATCACTATGTGGCTGCCATAGTATTTTTCATTAATTATTAAACTTGTTAGGTGTGTGGATAATGTTCGTGACAAGGAACACTCCCATAGTTGGACATATATTGCACACTGGGGCCCTATAGTCAGTTTTTCTTTTCATTTGCTTGTATATCTTGATTCAAGGAAATTTAGCAAACAACTATTGTTAGTTTTTGGAAGTTGTCCAAACAGAATATATGAGATAACTTTATACAAGTATAAGCAAACATCGCCTCAGCTAAGCAGCAGGGAATCTGAAAATCCCTCTCATATTCTAGAAGCAACCAAAATTGACTGCAATACAGTATAATTGCACAAAGATCTTATTTAGAGAACATAACATGACTAGCTGGGTGTACCACAAGTTAAAATCTACATGACACGGAACTGGGATGCAAGTGCAAAAGGCAAAAAGGTTGCAGAAAATTCAGTTCATCTGTCAATATGGGAGATTTGAAATTCAACATTAACAAGAAGAAATAGATACACAAGATTAAAAATAATAATAAGATGGCTTGCTTACTCAAATGATGGGCCAACTCTTGCCAATTCACCAAATGGACACCAGTGAACACTAAGTGGCTGAAAGGGGATAAGACAATGCCAATTAGACAACTTTGAGACATGTATAGATATATACACATCAATATTTTTGGTGAGTAGACAGCTGTTTATCTCTTTCCAATAATCGTCCTTTTGTTGTGTCTTCAACTTTGTTTTCCGTCTTTTCTCCAAAGCGATTGTAGTCAATGTTTTGCTATTTTCCATTTTATTTTGGTTCTCTTTTGAAGATTTGACACATTTTCTTTGAGCCCCAACTTAACTCAAATAAATTTATTGCCTTCAACCAGTAAGCTATCATTTAGTGGATAAAATAACAGAAGGTTTATTCACTAAACAAACTTCAGAATCAAAATTTTCAACTAGAAGCCACAAACAAAATCTCAAGGCTTCAAATCTTAACAACTTATTGCTTCACAGTTAACAGCTAAGATCTGAGGTAGCAAGTTTCTCATGTCACGTAACCACAAGTCCTATGAACAGCAACTTCATGGTCACCTAGTTGCCTAACAGTAATATTTGTGGCCACATTTATGCCATATCTTGATTTTATTAACAATTCTCGCGGATACTTGTGACATACCTCAACTCATTTAGCTATTCCTGACCATCTAATTTGGTGAGTGGAATTCTTATCATGGAAAGACTGAGGAAAGAAGCAATTCAATGTAAAACATGACAAATGACCAGGCGCAAATACTGCAACGAAAGAATAACTTGAGGACTTAATGCTAGGTCATTGGCATATAATGGCCTATCATAAAGAATTTCCAAAAGTTCTTGAAGTACCATAAAGTAATTCCTAAATTCACTAAGGTACTGAAATCAGCTAAATAGTTAGTATTCATTCATCTAATCGTAAAATATTTTAAAAGCCTATAACTTGACACATCTCCACCTTCAAAGGCAATGATGCATGGAGACAAACGGAACTAGACATACTAATACAAGACAATTTACATAAACAAAAAAACGTGTTACAATTTATCTGTGACTTGCAAATATAGTAAGAAATAAGTCACCATGTTGATGTGCGGTATTGCAGAAGTTGATGACTTCTACTTTGGAACTGATCTACTAAACACCTGAGAATAATAAAGAGCTTTACCATTTCAGGATAACTTAGGTTGTAGAACTCATCTTCAGGAATCCAATCATCCATACTGAAGTCATTAGATGAGCGATTAGAGCCATTTGCATATAACCATTGACCTCCCTCAACTGTTCGGCAACATGGACATTGCATTGCTCCCTTCATATTGAAGGCCGATCCAATGCAATCTGCAGTAGAAAGGATCATAGGACATCAAACATTCATAGAAAACACCAAAGGTGTTGCATGTCTTCTTCCTTCAGTATTTGATGTTGCAAGCATCTACAGACTACCTTAGCAATGTCCTCAAGACTAGATTAGCAGAATGAGAGCTCAAACATTTTAATGCAAAAAAACATACCAAAGGGCTCGAATATGAAACAAACAAATGCTGTTATGAGTTCAAGGTGGTGCAGATCGGCTCGACTCGACAACTGAATATCCGTAGCTCCATTCCATTCCATGGAAGAAGACTACATGAACCTAAATCATATCATGTTCCATTTAGATAGGCTATGGACATTACATGCAGAGGCCCTATAGAATGCAAGTAGTGGAATTTAACAAGAGAAGAAGATCAAATCGGTTGGAATTTTCCAGTCTATATTGATAGGAATTAAAGTCAGCTGAAGTTACATTTTCATCACTAATTATTCTTTTACAGGTAGAGATAAACACATGAAAATATAGGTCATTTCTTTCAGACAATAATTTTCGAACTGCAGATAATTCGTCTGTTATAAGATCATCCATAAACGGGGAGTCTTGATTAGTTGCCTCTACCGGCCCAATTTTCTCTTTCCGAGTTCAAGTCATATAAAGATAAAAACATCCAATAATTGAGTACTTTATCTACTTCTCTTCGTTTGGGAAATCTGTAACGCAAATTTACTTGACGAACCAAAATGGCACCCTAAAATCATGTCTAAAAATAGTTGACATGGTCAACGTAAACAATCCCAACTTAAAAATACAATCTTTTCCATTCCCCATCTTCAATACCAAACTGAAAGAAGCAAAAAAGGAAAGAAATGGACTGAAAACAGCAAGAAAGGCTGCAAACTAAAATACCCAGATGGAATTCATGGCCACATTGGAGCTTAGCCCTGGATCTACCCCCATTATCACACACCAAATCAAGGCAAATCGTGCAAGGAACCCCAGAAGAGGGAGGCTCTGTCTGATCATCGTCATGGCGATGACAATCAACGCCATCACCACCGTTCATTGCATTCTTCTGTTGCCAGAGATGATGATCAACGGTGGCTTTTGTAGAGCTTGGCATTCCCTCCTATCTCTCTCCAGCCTCCGCCAATCAAAACCCACGGATCAGGAGGTTGCAAGAAAAGGACCAATCTGAACTGTGTTGCTCTCTCTCTCTACGTTTTTAATTATCTGGCAAGATGTATCTTTGTTAAGGTAGTTTCTTTCTCCGACCTGTCAGATTACGTGGTTACGACCTGTCGTGGACTTTTCTCCGAACATGATGTTTTTTATTAGGTATCTTCTTCTCATCATCGTCCACTCGTTACTCCACACGCGACCCACTGATACGGTACGTTTTAGCTTCTTAATTGCAATTTTATCTTCTCTCTTCTTTTAGCTAATCTTTTTTTTTTAATTTTGTGATAGATTACTTTCATTTTTAAATTATTATTCTAAAATTTTGAAATATATATTTTTAACTATTCAAAATTAAGTATGTTAAATTAATTATATTGTTCATAATTTTTATTAATATTTAAATATTTAAATAATATATATAATTAAAGATAAACTAAATAATGAAACAAAATAAAAGCCCATATAAATTATAAAAATGAAAGAAATAAAAATTAAGAATTAAATCAATCATATTTTCGTGATAAATATTAAGCCTAACCTATTTTTCTTAACTTCATAAACACTTTAGAATCTTAGATCCTTATCAAAGTTATATACAGTAAAACCTCGATAAATTAATAATCTTGATTAAATAATAATTTTCTCCGGTCCCGACTTGGGCCAATGAGATAAAATAATAACCTCGCTAAATGCATAAGATAA
>JANZXV010000009.1:13790437-13808814 GCA_027576455.1 Erythroxylum roigii
TACTTTTAAAATTTTTATTTGGCATTATTTATCGAATTAATATTTGTAAATAAATTTATAATAATTACTTGTTTATATATAAATAATTACTAATTATCTTTTGTATATTTTTATCTTTCTTTTTAAAGTGATTATCATTCTTCCTTTTCCTTAATTCATATATATATATACTGCTTATTTTATAAAGAATCATATTCATGAAAATTAAATAAAAGAACCATATACATGTAAAGATTCAATTACATGCTTTTGAAGGATATAACTCTAACATATGTTTATATAACTCTAAACATAAGTATGCATCTAGTAACAATAAAAGATAGAATTTTACTCATTGAATTATGATTTGTATAGTATTAGGATCTTTAGAGTTCCTATTTAAAGACTTAAAGTTCCGTTATGCAAATAATTTAGCATTATATTATGTATTAACTGATAAAGCATCTACTTTCTAATTGAACTTAAAGTTGAATTTTATCATAAATTTAGATTAAAAATTAACCAACTAACTATTATTACCAAATTTTACAAATTGTTATAGCCTAGGAGTTTCTACTAATGAAAAAAAAATTATTGACAAATGATTCAAAATTAACTTTTTATTTAGGACCTTAAATTTTAATTCTTATCAAATAAATTCTAAATTTGTATATTATAATTAGATATACCATTTCAACCCTAAACATACATAAGAAAACTTTCAAAACTTTAATGTTTTTGGTTCAGTAGAGCATAAAGTTTAAAAGTATGTCCAACTAATGCAATTAAATCTGAAATATAATTGCAAGTTAAAGATTTAAAGATAATAAAGATTTAAAGACAATATTTGATTCTGAATTTCAAGTTTAAATTTTATTTGATGAAAATTAAAATTTAGGATATTAATGATTTTTCAATCAAAATTTAAAGAAAAAATAGAACTTTTTTTTTCCTGTATACCATATATGTGTTGACTTTGCATGAAGTTCATTTATTTATGTATTTGGAATTATAAACCATATAATATTACATTATTAATAGATATTTAGTATACATAAATTTTAAAATTACATTAAGAATTAAATTTTAAATTTTTATAAATTACTATTGATTTTATAAATATATATTGATTATTTTAAAAGATTTGTTACTAATATAACAAAATTTTTAAATTAGAGTTAATTATATAATAATTCTTACATGTCAAATTATTTTATTTTTAAAATTTTAGTTTGTTTTAATAGAATTTGACATGTTCAAATCTTGGTATTACATATATTCTGCTATTGTAATTTTTTTGTAACATATTTGATATAGGTTGAATTTGGGGTATGTCTATTAGATTAATCTAAGCCCAGAGGTTTATAGACCTAAAAAAACCACACAAAGTGTTTTAGGTGTTCTCGATGAAGATGCTCTGACAATTAAATTATTGAGTTGAAGCATACAAAGTGTTTTAGGATTGGACCCTACTTAAACAAAAGAAGCTTACTGAATGATAAATCTTGTTAAAACAATTTAAAAACATAAAATGCTTGTTAAAACTGAAAGTAACCTCTTGCAAATTTAAAATAAAAGGAGCTTCTTATAAAAGTGAAGGAGTCTCTCGCTAAAAAGAATATACACATAATATAATGCAGAAATTTAAAAGTTAAAGAGAAAGAGAAGAAGGACTCAGTCGATTTATATTGGTTCGGTTTACAATCCAAGTCTACTTCCAGTCTCCAAGTATCCAACTTAAGTGTTTCACTATAAAAACTTAAGTAGTAATTTGACGAGCTTGTTCAAGCTCACGAGTACATATTGTTCAAGGTTCTCCAACCTTTCAAACTAGCAATATTTAGGTAGCCTCTCAACGGATGAAAATGTAATTTGCTCGATATAAGCTTCAATGTTCTCTCTAAAAAAAATTCACTTTTTAAAGCACAAGAGATTTGACAATGACATCACTTTAAAAAACATTGATACTATGAATATAATTTGAGAATTTTGCTTGTTCACTTGTCTCATTCTCAACTGCAGTGATTCTTCCTTAAGTAGGCATTTCCTTTAACTAGTCGTTGCATCATTTCCATTCTTAAGTTGACTTTGTATCTTTTATATCTCCACTAGAATCTTCAATCTTCAACCGTTAAGAAAAACAAAATATGGTAATGTCTCGAAAATATAGGATTAGTAGGATCCTTTTAGATATTGTAAATGAAATAAGGTGAGTTTATAAAAGAAGGTTCCTACTAGAAAGGAAGCATATATCCTATAATTTTATTTCCTTATGAGAAAATGTATCGTTACATATATAAGGAAATAAATCCAATTTAAATTTTGAAATATTATAAATCATTAAAAAGTATTGAGCTAACAATCTCCCCCTTTTTGATGATGAAAACCAATAATAGATATATTTTCAAAAATTCAAATCATAAACCGAGATATACTTGTAGATTTTAGCCTTTCGTTAACAGATCATATATCACAGCAGAATAAATCACAAATCATCAAAGCAATATTGAAAAATATCACAAATCATTAACTACTCTCCCCCTTTGTCATTATCAAAAAATATATCTATCCTCTCCCTTTGTCATTATCAAAAAGAATAGGGGAAAGAACTAATCAATCATAAAGTAAAAATGTCATAATTGCACAAAGATGTAAAAACGATCATTTAAGGGACGTTTACTCTAGGCTATTAAACTAGAAGGAGCCTTCTAAATAATTCATGCAAACTGTAAAATCCTTTTACATAACTAATTTAACCTGATAGGGTTCTTCCTTTAAGAAGGGGTCTGTTAATACCTACAAATGAAAGTAGCATAGTATCTTCGAACACAATTAAATATCAAAAAGTTTGCACATATCAAGCTCTTTTCTAAATAAATAAAATCTTTCTTTTGAAAGAGGCTTAGTGAAGATATCAACTAATTGATTATTAGTATTAACATGCAAAAGATCAATGTTTTCTTTTAAAACATGATCTCTAAGAAAATGATGTTTGACTTCTATATGCTTAGTCCTAGAGTGATGCACATGATTTTTAGAAAGATTAATAGCACTTGTATTGTCACATAATATAGAAATATGATCAAAGTTTAGAGACAAATCTTGGAGTTGATGTTTCATCCATAAGGTTTGGGCACAACAACTAGCTATAGCTATATATTCCGCTTCAGTTGTCAAAAGCGTTGTGCAATTTTGCTTCTTGTAGGACCAAGAAACTAAGCTTCCTCCGAGAAACTGACAGTGACCACTTGTGCTTTTTCTATCAACTTTGTCGCCTGCATAATCTGTATCACAATAGCCAACTAAGTCAAACAAATCAATTTTTAGATACCATAATATGAAGTCTATAGTTCCGTGAAGATAATGAAAAAACCTCTTGACTACTTGAAGGTGGCTTTCTTTTGGATTTGATTGAAATCGTGTATAAAGACACACATTAAGCATTATTTCTGGTCTTGAGCTTGTAAAGTATAGAAGTGATCTAATTATTCCTCTATACTTTGTCTCATCCGTAGTCTTTCCTTCTTCATCTTTGTTGAGTTTAGTTCTAATGTACATAGAAGTACCCATCGATTTGGCGTTCTGAAAATGGTATTTCTTGATGAGTTCTTTTGTGTATTTATCTTGACTTATGCAAATTCCTTTTCTGTCTGCTTGATTTGCAACCCAAGAAAGAAGAGTAGTTCTCGCATCTTATTCATCTCAAACTCCCCCTACATTAGAGCTGAGAATTCTTCACAGAGAGATGGGTTAGTAGCACCAAATATTGTGTCATCAACATATATTTATTGTATGAGTAAATCATTCTCTTTTTTCTTAATACATAAGGTTTTGTCTACCTTTCCTCTTTCTAAGCTATTCTCAAGCAAAAAATTACTTAACCGTTTATACCATGCTCGAGGAGCCTGCTTTAGACCATATAAAGCTTTAGTCAACTTCATCACGTAATCTGGAAGCTCTTCGTTCTGAAATCCTGGAGGTTACTTAACAAACACTTCTTCATTAATGTATCCATTCAAGAAAGCACTTTTAACATCCATTTGGAACAACTTAAAACTTCTGTGGTATAAAAAAGCAAGTAGAATTCTAATTGACTATAATCTAGCCATAGGAGCATAAGTTTCATCAAAATCAATACCATCCTGTTGATTATAACCTTGAGCTATAAGTCTGGTTTTGTTTCTTACCACCTTACTGCATTCGTCAAGTTTGTTTTAAAAAACCCAACGAGTTCCAATAACTAACTTGTTTTGTGGACGAGGCACCATATTTTGTACTTTGTTCATGTCAAACTGACTTAGCTCATCTTTCATAACTGAGACTCAATTCTCATCAGTAAGAGCTTCTTCAACAGACTTTGATTCTAATTGTCCACGTAGTTGTTCTTAAAAGATGATCTTGTTTTTAGGCTTTCAGAGGGGTCTCAAAGAATATGTTGACGTATATCAAGACCTCTCCATTCTCTAAGTGTTCTTTGTCGCATAGGCTCTTGCTGGGAGGTGCTTAAGAAAAGAGCCTGCTCTGTCCTAGCTTTAGAAGGACCTTCTTGACCTTGTGATTCCGAAGCCACTACAGGTATGGTTTGAGTCTTTGATGTATCTTTAGGAATCAAAGGATGCTCTTCATTATATGAATAAGCTACTATTGTCGATGTAGTGCTTCATCAAATACTACATATATTAATTCTTCTATCTTTGTTCTTTTATTGTAAACTCTTAATCTCTTACTTGCACTACTGTAGCCCAGAAAAATGGCTTAATCTAATCTCGCATTGAATTTTCCAAGATTGTCTTTTCCATTATTTAAAATAAAACACTTGTAACCAAATGCTAGCAAATAAGCAACATTCACTTTTCTTCCTTTCCACAACTCATAGGGGGTCTTCTTGGGTATAGGTCTTATAAGACATCTGTTAAGTACATAATATACCGTGGATACTGCTTTTTCCTAGTATCCATGAGGTAGTCTATTTTCACACAACATGGTCCTGGCCATATCAACCAAAGTTCTATTCTTTCTCTTTACAACTTCATTTTGCTGAGGTGTCCTTGGACAAGAGAAGTTGTGAGTTATATCATTGATGTCACAAAATCTTTCAAATTTTCTGTTATTAAATTTTCTTCTATGATTGCTCCGAATTGAAGTAATGCAGTACCCTTTTTTTATCTGAATTTTTCTGCAAAACTTCTCAACAATTCAAAAGCATCATCCTTATTTGATAAGAAATAAATCCATGTAAATCTGGAGTAATCATCTACTAGAAAAAAAATCGTAATATTTACCACCAAAACTTTGAGTCCTAGTGGAACCGAATAAATCCATGTGCACAAGTTCAAGTAGTTGGCTAGTAGGAAACAATATTTTTAGGAGAAAGCTGCTTCTAACTTATTTACCTTATAAACAAGCCTTACAAACCTGATTGCTTTCAAACTTTAAGGTCGGTAGTCCTCTTATGAACTCGTTTGTGGGAAATTTTAATAGAATGCTCATGTTGGCATGTCCAAATCTTCTGTGCCAGATAAACAAATCATTTTCTAGAGAGAAAAAACACTTAACACCTTATAAGGACATGTCTTCCAGTTAAGCACAATATATATTATGATTTCTAGGACCAACAAACATAATATTATCATTATGAATATTGACAATTTTGTAATGAGATGCATAGAAAATGACTTTGTAACCCTTGTCACATAGTTCACTCAATCTCAACAGGTTATGTTTCAAACCATTAACAAGAAGAACGTTATCAATAGAGGTAAAGTTAGAATCACCAATTTTACTAATTCCAGTGACCTTTGGTAAAGTCAGAATCACCAATTTTACTAATTTCAGTGACCTTTGCTTTATTTTTGCCTGCAAAGACAACATTACCTCCATCTTTTCTTTTAATGTAGTTGAAGTGTGATATTTCACATGTTATGTGTCTCGAACAACCACTATCAACTATTCCTTAATTCTTCCTTATTTCTGTTTTGAAACTTATCTACAGAAAGCATTATCTCATTTTAGGTACCCAAATTTTTCTGAGTCCTTTTGAGTTAGTAGTTTGACCTTTTAGTCTCCAAACATACATCTGAAATAATTTCTTTTTATGAAAATTACAAGAATGACTAATTTATCCATGTTTCCCACAGTAGAAGCACATAAAAGATGAATAAGAATTGATATAATTTCTATCATGTATCAAATTCCTGCTGTTTTAACTATAGCTATTGTTGGATTTGACAAAGAAATTCTTGTATGGCTTGATATTGTTGTTTTCATTGTACCCTATTCCAACTTACCAAAAATGCATTTACCACTATCATGTAATGCATCAAGATTCTTCCTTCCATCAACGAAATTTTCCATATCTTTTTCTAGAGATAAGATCTTTCCAGTACTTTTCTTCTTTTCAAATTCTAACGCAAAGACTTTTTCTTCTAACTTTCTTACCTTATCAGAATCATTTTTAGCAACGTATTTTCCAATTTAGCTACTCTTTCTTCCAAAAATTCCTTTTCAGAAACCTTTTGCTTATAGTCAACCTTAAGAGACATATTCCTAGTCGCTAAATTCTCATTCACAGATTCCAATGATTTAATCTTACTCTTCAGAGATGCATCATTGCTCTTGAAATTCTCAACTTCTTTGAAATACTTCACTGTCAACCTTTTGTACTGATCATACAATCCATGATATGCATTTTTCAATTCATAAACTTAAATATCAGAGTCAAAATAATATACCTCATCGTCTCCTGATTCAACCATCAAGCAAACATTGTTGACTTCTTCTAGCTCTTCTTCTTCAAAGTTTTCAGAATCCTCATCTGACCAGGCTGCAGCCATCGCTTGCTTTTTGGATTTCTGTTCTCTGACCTGTCCTTTTGAAGAAGAGGAAATTATGGTATTGTGTGTCCAGGCTTCTTATAGTGATAGCATATGATTTGATTATTTTGTGTATTGCTATTGTTATCGCTGCCTTTTGATAGGAACTTGTTGCTTCTAGCTTTCTTGTTTTCTTTCCAGCTTTCTTGTTTTCTTATCTTTTCTTCATCAGCTTCTTTTTATAGAAGCGGGCATATTTTATAACCATAAAGTTGACCTTATCATCTCTATCTATTTGCAACTCAATGTCACTTTCATCATCATTTGATTTGTTAGTTGCTTTTGGTGCCATTCCTTTTCTATAGGAGGATCCTTCATTTTGCCTAAGCTCAGTTTCATGGATCATCAGATTTTCTTGTAGCTAGTTGAGTGAAATAGTGTTTAGATCCTTTGTAGTTTCTAGAGTTGTCACCTTAAGTCTCCATTCCTTTGGTAGTAACCTCAGAATCTTCGTTACGACCTCATCATTGGGAGCAAGTTCTTTAAGGCCATGATGATATTTTTAAAGTTTCTGAAGAATTCGTTTATGTTCTCTCCTTGTTTCATGCCAATAGTTTCGTATTGATGCACTAAAAAACTTATTCTATGTTTCTTTACCTCATTCGTTCCTTCAAACGTGACTTGTAGTTTGTCCCACATTTCCTTTACTATAGAAGGATATTTTCTCATATTCTTTTGGAGATAGCGTACAGATTAGATGATGTTTTGCTTTAGCGTTTAGCTATACATTTCTTCTATCAGCATCAATCTATACTTCTACGTTATTAGGAAGTGTAGCTCTAACTCTGATGGCTTGCCAAACTTCAATATCTATATATTGGAGATAAATTGTTATTCTCTCTTTCCATTATAAGTAGTTGTTTCCATTGAAGTAAGGAGACTTTGAGACGGATTGCCCTTCAAAACTTCTCATATTGTTTGTCACGGTCTATCACGTGCTTTAAAACACAAAAATGTGAAACCTCGCTCTGATATCAAATGATAAAAGTAAACATACACGCAAGAGGAGAGTGAATTGTATGTGACAAACTTTTCGCAAGTTCTTTCAATTCGTATAATAAACAGATCCTAGATAACAAATAAAAATAGTAGGAGGCTGTCAGACGATAAAGTCTTTTAAACGATAAGAGTCTGTTAGGTGATAGAAGCCTTTTGTGGGATAGGACCTGCTTAAACAAAAGGAGCCTAATAAATGATAAATCCTATTAAAACAATTTAAAAACATAAGGCACATGTTAAAACTGAAAAGAACCTCTTGCAAGTTAAAAACAGAACGAGCCTCAAATAAAATTGAAGGAGCCTCTTGTTAAAAAGAACACCCACACAATATAATGCAAAAAGTTAAAAGTTAAAGAGAGAGAGAAGAAGGACACAGTCAATTTATACTGGTGCAGCTTATAATTCAAGTCTACGTCAAGTCCCCAACTATCCAACTTGAGTTTTTCACTATAAAAACTCAAGTAGTAATTTGACGAACTTCTTCAAGCTCACGAGTACATATTTTTCAAGGTTCTACAACCATCTAAACTAGTAGTATTTAGCTAGCCTCTACAAGCTCTCAACAGATAAAAATGTAATTTGCTTGATATGAGCTTTAATGATCTCTTAAAAAAAATCACTTTCTAAAGAACAAGAGATTTGACAATGATATCACTTTCAAAAATGCTAATAGTGTTAATGTATTTCAAGAATTTTGCTTGTTCACTCTTCTTGTTCACAACTGCAGTGATTCTTCCTTAAGTAGGCATTTCCTTCAACTAGTCGTTCCATCATTTCGATTCTTAGGCTGACTTTGTATCTTTGATATCTCTGCTAGAATCTTCAATCTTCAACCGTTGAGAAAAACAAAATATGGCAATGTCTTGAAAATATAGGATTAGTAAGATCCTTTCAGATATTGTAAACAAAACAAGGTAAATTCATAAAAGGAGGTTCCCGCCAGAAAGGAAGCATATAGCCTATGATTTTGTTTTCTTTTGAGAAAATGTATCGTTACCTATACAAGGAAATAAATCCAATTTGAATTTTGAAATGTTATAAGGTCGTCATCAAAATCATTAAAAGCTTTGAGCTAACATAATGCAATTAAAGAAATACTTGATATTAAACACTATTGCAAGGTTTCAAAGCATAACTTTTTCACACCTTTTGAAAACTTTTAATCCTGTAAATCTATTGAAAAGTTTATTTTATAGGCCTTTAAGGTAATTGTGTTTTCAATTAAGTTTTGAGAGAACCACGTAATATATCGACACCAACATCTAAAAGATTTTCTATTTTATTGTAGGACTCGACATATTTACAAGTTTAACAAATTTTTAAAGTTTGTAGAATAAGGTATGTTTTTGTACTTACAAACTTTACATTGATACTTAAGATCTAGTTTCCCTTCAACTTGCTATAAATACCGAAAAGGTACAATCAAGGTGAGTGACATTACCATAAACGAGACCTTCTATAGCATTGATCTTTATTTCATATAACCACAACCTTTTTAATCTAGTTTTACAATTTTGCTACAAAGAACACAACAACAATGATGACATAAAGTATAAAACTCATAAGGCATAGGAAGTCTTTTACTTCAATCTTACATCTTTAATAGCATACTGCTTTATCTACCTTATCTGTAATGATATAATATCTGTTAAATTTGATATTTTTTTCTAAATATAATAAACTAAAATTTTTTCCAGGAGCTTTTTAAGAATACAAAATTTTATATATTCTATACTTAAATTTTTAACAATTACTACAAAATTGAAGATTCTTGAGAAATCACATAGAAATTGGAGTATACGAACCTTCACCTCCCTCCTTACACTTGATTCAAGCAACTATAATAAGTTGCAAGATTAAAAAATTTCATAACAGGGATGTCAATGTCTATATGGTCATAATTGTACAGTTAGCATGCCACTTGTTACAAGTTAACAATTTTATGACAGATCTAATAAAAACCTAATAGAATTAGATTTGAGGGTATAAATTATGCCATTTTGTAAATGTTAGGGTAATTATGGATAATGATAGGGATTTTTTAAACTTTATACAGTAAAACCTCTATAAATGAATATTTTTGGGACCTGAAAAATTATTATCTTATACAGAATTATTAATTTATTGATAAATAAATATTTTATTAATTTATGGATAAATGAATATTTATTAATTTATAGAATAATTTTTATTTTGTACATTATATTTGTCAAATTAAACAATTAATTTTTCCCATAACTAAGAAAAGAAAATAAATAATTAATTAATTAATGATGGTGCATTGTATCTAAGTTTATTAATCTTGTCAAAAATAAGTTTATTGATCTTAAGCTAGCGTGATTCAAAATAGAGTGTAGTTTATGCCTTCCAAAAAGTTAAAGATGAAATTGAATTCAGTTCACATGAAAAGAAGAATTAATTAACCATAGAAACATATTTTAGGAAAGCATAAAATTTGAAATAAAAAATGTTTAAGAAGTTCTTTATTTTATGAATTATATATGTAATTTTCATACTTATTTAATGAATTATTATTTTATATTTTCAGTGGACCTCAAAAAATTGTTTAAAAACTATTATCTTATACATTTAACGAGGTTATTATTTTATCTCATTAACCTAAGTCGGAACCGGAGAAAAACATTACTTAATTGAGATTATTAATTTATCGAATAATCATTTATCGAAGTTTACATTGAATGATCCTATCCCACCAGCACGACAAGTAGTGGAAATTGATGCTTCCAATTATTCCTTGGAGGGATTAAGAAACCCAGGAAGGACGGATCTATCATTAGGATGTCAATCACATTCACTATAAATTTCCTATGTCTAAATTGCCAACTATCTTTATACAACATATGTTGGCCAATGACACAAGTTATAACGTAGGAGTTATCGATGATGGCAAAAGACGTGTCCTCTCTCTTTTTAGCCAAATGACAAAGCTGCTGATCTCCGACCTCGGGGAATTTGTTATCATGGATTAGCAGAACCGTTACAGCCCAGCAGAACGGTTGGCGTATTCCTGAACCAATGCTCCAAATAGTGTTGGTCTCTCCAGCAAGTGAGATGGTCTATCAAATTCTTTAGCTCGACCTGTCATTAAACGGGATGAACATGCAGGAATTAGTGCAAGGATTTCAGTGATGTTACATAGTAACCAAGATGAAGCAATCAATTGGTACCTGCATCTATAACTAAAACTCTGTCGCAATCCATGACTGTGGGTATTCTGTGGGCAATGCTGATGATAGTACAAGCCGCAAAGTCCTCCCGGATGATCTTCTGAATCACGGCATCGGTCTGAGAATCAACTGACGCAGTTGCCTCATCCATGAACAACAGCCGGCTGCGTTTTAGCATAACTCTTCCTAAGCAGAGAAGTTGCCTTTGACCTACACTCCAGTTGTCTCCATTATCCACCACTGTGAAAGTGAAAACCATTTAATCAATCAAAAACAGAACAAACTGAATATACAAGGCAAGTAGCAACTGTAATACCTGGAGCATCAAGTTTCTCAGGTTTTGCAGCCACTGTGTCTTTTAGTTGGCAACGGTCAAGACTCTACAAAACCACGCATTTTTTCAGGATTATTCAAGCAAAGATGACATTTCTGGAAGAGAAATGCAACAGGATGCATTACCTTCCATATCTCATCATCTGTGTACTGTCCAATAGGGTCAATGTTGCTTCTCACGGTTCCTTCAAAGAGAACAGGCTCTTGAGGAATTATTCCAAAGCGAGACCGTAGATCATGGAGACCCAATACGCAAATGTCTATATCATCAATAATTATTTTGCCTCCTGTTGGTTCGACCAACCTAAAGAAAACTTGAATCAAGGTTGACTTTCCACTCCCTGTACGCCCAACAACTCCAATTTTCTCTCCGCCATAGATGCTGAGAGTGATACCTTTAAGAACTAGAGGAGTGTTCGGACGATACCTAACCTGTTGGCCAAAGACGAAGATCCTGAGTTCATTAGTACTAAAAATGATTCATCCACTATGCAGTCTACTCAGCATACCTAGCCACCTCATTTTCCCATCCGCAGTTCTCCCGGGGAAAAAAAAAAGGGGTTCAATTACCTGCAAGTCCTTGAGGTCAACATTGCCTTGCGCAGGCCAGTTTGCAGGAGGAAGGAGATCTTTTATTTCCCATGCTGCCTCTGATGGGATGTTGGTAAATTGCTTAATCCTCTCAACAGAGACCATCCTATTTTCAACAAAGCAACTCATATATATGCCCCAGAAAAGCACAGCATTCAGAGACAATCCATAGGATAGAGATAAGCCAACATTCTCTGCATCATTCATTCAAAGTTCAATTAGCATAACTTAAAATTATTGGCGGTAAGTACGACCTAAGATGTTTGGTAATACCTGGCCTTATAACACTGCTGGGCAACAAAATCAGGAACATGGCAGATATGCATAGAATGAAGCTCCCAATCAGCTCAAGTCGGAAACCTAACCACTCATTTGACCCATTGTTATGAAAGTCCATTCGCAAATTGGCGTTAACTCGGTCAACATTTTCCTGACAGAAACTGTCCTTTTTCCTGAAAGCTCTAATTGTCATAACCCCTGAAATACTTTCTGAAAAATGATGGATAACAGGTGCTTTAGTAATTGAGTCGAGACGAGTCAGTTCTCGAGATGTTGCAAGAAAATATCCCTGCAATTCAACAAATGAAAGTTAATCATATTCTGCAAATGGTGGCAGATACTTCTTTCAGTCTCTGCCCCTACCTATTGCCAGCTGAAATACAAAGTGAAATTTCATACCCGGTACCAGAAGTTGAGCCAACCCAGAGGAATTAATAGGAACACTGTTGGCCAAGCATATTGACATGTGATAATGATGATGCTGAGCATTGTAACGTACATGGCAATGGTGATGCCCATAACAAAGGGAAGAAAGAGGTCGATGTTTGTCTGATCTGTAGATGCCTGAAGAGAAGACAAGCAACAAATTAAAACAATAAATGCCCCTCCATTGATCTAAAACACTTTCAGCTAATAAACCTGTTCCCTTTTCATCTGAGTGTTAACAAATTAAGAACTATGCTCGAAAGAAATTCAAATATGCCACAGTGAGGTATTTCGATCTTACCCTACTCAAAATTCTTCCTGAAGGTGTGGTATCGAAAAATGACATGGGTGCATGGAGAATACTACGAAGAATACCCCTGAAGAAAATTTGAGCTGTCTTCAGCCCCATGACAGTAACGAAGAAGGCTCTTGCTGTTAATAGAACGATTGACACAGCCGCAATAATTGCGTAAACAGAAATAAAAAGGGAAGGTTTGAATGCTGAAGCACGGTCTGTTGAAGTTTCATACGCCAACCAGTAATCAGCAGCCATTAAAGATCCTTGCCATATTATGGAAAGAATCAGGGCTACTATTACACCCCACCATCCAAAAGCCTCAGTCAAGTACTGTTTATACACGTTAAGTCCCACTTTACCAGTTTCCCTTTCCTCTTCTTCGATAAGCTTTGAGGTTCCATTGTTTGGCTTGGGTTGATAGAGATGTCTGTTATCACCATTCACCTCCGCAGTGCTTGAACGAGTTTGAGGAGATTTTGGCAGTTTAGGCGAACTTTCACCAGGCACAACAGCATCAACTTCTACAAGCTCCATAGAGGTTTCATGGGCTGCCACTAGTGCTTTAAAATCCATGCCAGACTTAAGTAGATCATTATATAGTCCTGATTGTACTATCTTCCCATCTCGCATCACCTGCATTGATAAATCCATTATTTTCAGAACGCACTATTATAGGTGCTCGTTGTGCCTGATCGAGACTTGGAAAAGAACATAATATACTTACCGAGATAAGATCAACATTATACAAGAAATCAACTTGATGGGTCACAAGTAAAATAGTCTTGCCTTTAAGAGCTCCTCTAATGCATTCCTGAGAAGAAGATGGTGTAATCAGATTGTTTGATAGAAATGTTGATGTAGCTAGCAAGCTAGATAACAAAAGGTGTGATATATTATTTATATTATCCTGTAAAATATTCATATCTTTGTAATGTAAGCATTCTGCATTCATAAGATAAGATTGTTTAGCAATTTCAAGGAAGAAAGTTCTTTCAGGAGAGGAAGGGAGTCAAATCAATCCCTTGGGAAAGTTGGAAATTGAGAACAAGTAGTTAATATGGTCACCTTGAATATATCAGATCCAGTGTGTGCATCAACAGCACTAAACACATCATCCAGAAGATAAATATCAGAATCCTGATAAACTGCACGAGCAAGTTGTATCCTCTGCTTCTGCCCTCCGCTAAGGTTGATACCACGCTCTCCTATTTCAGTTTGATCAGCATACTCCATCATTTCCAAATCTTTCTCCAAGCAACACACCCTAATGACTTCTTTGTATTTCCGGTTGTCCATTGGCAGACCAAACAAGATGTTTTCTTGAATTGTGCCGTTTTGAATCCAAGAAGTTTGAGCAACGTAGGCAGTTGTTCCACAAACCCTGACCTGGTAGGGAAAGGAAAGTAAGTAACGTCATGAAACTACACAACTAACCCACGAATTTGAGGCTTCTTGTGGCTATATGTGATGATGATGTTTTCATATAAAAATCAAACGAATTGCATACATAAATTCCGTACCTTTCCTGATATTTTGTGCATCTCACCAAGAATGGCAGCAAGAATAGAAGATTTTCCGGATCCCACAGTCCCAACAATGGCAGCAAGCTCCCCTTTTTTGATCTTCAAGTTTATATCTTTCAAAACCTCGGCTTCAGCTTCGTCATCCCAACTAAAAATCCCATCTTTAACCTCCACAGCAGTTCTACCTTCACAACCCTCTACCCTTTCAACCGATGACTCCACCAATTCCTTACTCAACATATAACGATCCAACCTCCCCAGAGATATCATGGCTTGTGAAAGTGATATCATGGATTGAGGGAAAGTCCTAATAGGCTCTTGTAAGATTTTGAATATGGATGTTGTGGTGAATACTGTCCCCGCATCAAGCGGAACTCCCAACAATAATGCAGTACCGAATGTGATCGTTGATATGAGAATAGGTGCAGACCACATCACAATGATGTTACCAGAGATCGAGTATAAAAATTTGGAAAGCCATCCGTATTCTTCTTCCCGGAAGGTTTGAATTCTTTTGTTGAAGTGATCTTCCCAAGCCTGGAACTTGATCACACGCATGTAGTTGAGCATTTCGTTTGTTGCCTTCATTCTTGAATCACGATTCATCATCACATTGTACTGGAACCTGTTGTTTCTCTTGGTGCCAAACACTGCAAACACTAAGACACAGATGATTCCAACCAAAGCAGTGGCTGTCGCAGCCCCAAGGGCATTATATAGAAGTACCAATGCAACACCAACTTGCAGTGGCATTAGCCATATGGAATGTAGCTGTAGCATCATATCGGATAGTTGCTGAGCATCAACAGCCATGTAATTGACAATCTGCCCAACCCCATGAGCCTGACGAGCAGAGCATGATAACCTCAGGCCCTTCTTGTACAAAGCAGTGATGAGAGTGGATCTAATGAGCATTCCAAGTTTCTGACAGTTGAAGTTAAATTGGTGAACGGTTAAAACCTCAACAAATTTTGCAGCCAGGAGAATAAGTACGAGGTAATATCCCTCGTACAGGGAGGTCCTCTTACCAGCTGTGTAATCGACGAAACTTTGTATAAGGATAGGCCCAACATACATCACACAGAGCCGCAAAATTGCAAGGAATGCAGTGAATGCAATCTCCCTCCAAAAGCACCTCAACAACGTTGTCCTAACAGGGTGTTCCGATTTTTCCTGTGGTTTAGGCCACTTGGATTCGAACAGCCGTGACAGTAGTTCAGCTCTATGGTTTGGTGACAAAGTAGGCACGTCGTCTATCTTGAGAGGAGATCTGTAGCCTTTGCTGAGCAGAGGATTCATCCATAACCAGAAGGCCTTGGAAATTAAAGAAGCTGAAGCAAAGCGACTCACTCTTGATTTGTCCAAAAGGGGTTCGTATAATGTGGTTTCATCATCCATTGCTGGTTCAGTTTCTCTGCTAACTGTAATCCCAGTTGATCCTGTAATGGCTACAGAAACAAGAACAGCAGATAGCACAAACGATGCAATGGAGATTATATCATCCAATACCAAACTCCAGTTTCCATATGCCAATCGAATGATACCAGACGACATAAACAGGGTAATGATGACAAAATATGCAACCCAATAAACCCGAAGAGACAAAGGGTGAGAAACAGCTTGAAATCTCTTCTCATGAACGATTAAAACTGCAATTACTGCATGAGTTACCGCCTGAACCAACCAGAATATTCCGTCAACCAGTTTCCACGTAGATTGGCTGCTCCCAGTGAATTCCAGAATACAAAGGATAGTGTAGCAAAATGCTAGAATAGCTGTCACGATCAAAGAAGTGATAAACCAAATGTTAGTCCTAACAAGAGCTCCTCTTCTTCCAACCAAAGGCTTGTTGATTTCGGAGCTAGAGTGACTCCTGGAGGTGAATATTGAAACGAACTTGTGAACTGCGAATGCTAGAAGGACGAGCAAAAACAAGAGATCAACGGAAGACAATAGAACTCTTTGAGGACACGGAGAGAGGAAAATAAATCTTAGCCACTGGAATATCAGTGGAACAGAAGTGTCCTCCGAGGACTTAACCACAGAGCTTGAGCACGAGATAGATGTGATCCATGCGTTAGCCATGTTTACAATTCTACGTGCCAGTAACAGAAAACTCACGATCTACCCCTCCTTATCGCCTGGAAATTGATAAGCACAGCATGGTTGTGAGCATATATATTGACAAGCGCTTCAATGGTGCATCTTCAGATCAATAATGAACTAGATATTAAACAACCCAGAAAGAGATTATTAAATTCATTAACAAATAAAAAATAGTCAGTTCAAAAAGAAAAGGAAATGATGCATATTTCGAGTAAAACCAACCATATTCGGACAAAAACTGATAAGGCCAACAATACAAAAATATTTGCCAAAAAAAAGCTCACAGACACCCGATGAAGAAGCCAAACCATATTCAGTAAAAGTAGCAGCAGAAAGGATACACGGACAAGCACGTGCTTTACCACGACCAAAAAGGATGAATCCTTGGGCACTTGGAAACTCCGTAAAACGTCAGCGAACCAGAAAGGTAATATTCAAAAAGGAAAAAGGAAGACACTTTAAAGTGCTAATATGCTCTTTTGCAGTATAGCAGATGCTTCCTAGCATGAAAGCTACGTCAATCCATAAGTTTCTAAAGCATTCAGGTCTGGAAGCCTAAACTGCTCTGCGCCAGGAGAGAACGTACTATCATCACCAAAAACACCAAAAAAAACAAAGGAAAGATAGAAAGAACGGAGAAAATTTTCCCACTTTTGTTTTTCCATTTCTTAGAAGCCGAAGACAATCATCTAAAGCACACGGGAGTCGTTCAGGTTCAGGCCGATGATGTGGATGGATCACTCATTCACATAATTCAAGGAAAAAGGTAATTCGAAATACTTGATCTAGCTGTATACCTTGGAAACATACCAGGTCTAATAAATTCTGACTAAGCATGACATTAATAAAAGCAAAACAGCCATAGACAGGTCCGAACCATGCAGACTCAAAAAATATCTTCGTTGATTACCTCCGCCACTTTCTAAAGCTACAAAGCAACCCTGCAGCTGGAAACCGTGAACAAAAAAAGCTAGAAGCTTTTAATTCGGTGTAAGGATATGTCATAACCTTAGCATAGAACAAACGAGGGAGAAACGGTACTGCTAGTGTCGTATAGAATCTTGGAAAGCAGAATCAGAGACTCATGTATAAGCAAGCATGCGTGGGGGAGGGGCAACTTAACGAGTCTGTGGCTCATGTTTCTGCATCAAACAATTGTCTGCTCGGAATTATTTGCATCTTCTCGTCGTATTATTTGACCGACGCACGAGAGCCTAAATTTTCTGCCCATTTTATTTTATCTTTATTTTGTTTATAAATTTCAGTTATTTATTTATACATACAAAACTTATATAAATAAATAACTGAAATTTATAACATTTTGAATAATTTTATAATATTAAAAATAATAATTAGATATGAAATTAAAATTAACTTTATTAATAAAAAAAAATCGACTGTCCTCCAACTGGCGGTTTGACTATTATAAGCTAAGTCGCTGGGAGCTTGGGGGTCAAGCACGAGGTGGGAGTACAGAACATTATTAAATAGGACAAAAGCCAACTGATGGTTTGTCCTATCGCGTATGAATGCTTTAGGTGGGCGACCTATTTATGGCATCTTCATCTTTTGGGCCAATTTATATATCTATTCATTTTAGAAGCAAATTTCTCCTACCTCATCACGCAAAACGTCATGATAGCATTAACGAACTTATTTGTTTAAAAAATAATATAATCAGTTAATATAAGTATACGAGTAAGATATTTACTAATTTTATATAATTATTTGTTTAAAGATATTTGATAAAAATAAACTTTTTAATATTAATTATTTATTTGTA
>JANZXV010000009.1:13815913-13829551 GCA_027576455.1 Erythroxylum roigii
GTAATTACTTCTTAGGTTAACTATAAAAAGCAAAAGTTACAAGAGTAAAGAGGACTATCAGGACCTCTTTACAAGGGATTCTTTGTCTAAATTTGAGCGTACCAAAGTTTTCTGTTGTGGATCACATCCTCAGTAAGTTCTCGGTAAGGGAATAATTAATCAAAAATAGAGACATACAAAAATCAATAACTGTCAAATTTGTCAAATGAAAATTTACAAATTTATTTAAGCTGAATTCATTACTTAAATTTAAATTTCTAACTCGTTAAATAATTTACACTAATTACATTATCTATGGGTTATTATGTGCACTCAATAATTTATTTAATGCATATTCAAATTATAACGGTTTCAACTCAATTAATAGAAAATATAAAAAAATAAGAATATTATTCTCCATTACTCAAATTTATATTTTATTTATACTACACTATACAATCATATACTTTCACTTTTTACATTTTTTAGTTAAAGTAAAAAAAAAATAAAGACAACACATAATAATCATAAGATTGCATTTAAAATTTTTCTTTTGTTATTAAAATTTAACATATTACTACAACATCAAGATTTCAAGATGATAAATTATTTAGTATTTTCCAAGTTTATATAAAATTTGTAGATAATTATTTTGAATCAATTATGGAATAAATATATAAATTTAAATTAAGTAACAAATTTGATCTACTTACATATGATTACGACTAGGATAAATAAATTTAAAATCTTAGAAGAGAATGTCATAAACTTCTATGCAATTTATAGTAAGTTCAGCATTCAAAGTTTTCGAATCTATTTGCATTGCTGATAATGACTCTGCAACTTCACAAGTTTCATCAATTTGCTCATTCACTTCTGATTTAGCCTTAAACTCTAGCTCATCTTCAATATTTTCTTCATTAAACATATATTACACAAATGAATCCACAATATCCATATGATAGACATATTAAAGATCATTAAAGTATTTTATTGCTTAAAAAATATTAAACTTTACTATTTCTCCATTAAACTCTACAGAAAGAGTACCCTCATCCACATCAATTTTTGTCTTGGCCATCTTCATAAATGACCTACCCAATAAAATTGAAGCCGAATGTTCCACACTATCTCCATCCATTTTCATGATGTAAAAATCTACTGGAAATACTAAACCATTGACTTGGACTAAAACATCCTCAATAACTCCAATAAGACATACATACGAACGATCAGCTAGTTGAATTATCACATTAGTTTCTTGCAAAGAATTCAGATTTAAAGCTCGATAAATTAAGTATGGCATGATATTAATATATGTGCCTAAATCTAACATGGCATGCTCAATTGTTCTATTATCAATAACACGTGGAAGTGTAAACATACCTAGATCTTTGCATTTTTCGGTAATTTCTTATTTATCATAGCTGATACATTCTTACCTAAAATTATTCTCTCATTGTCCTTCAGCTTCCTTTTATTTGTCCACAACTCCTCTAAGAATTTTGCATATTTCAGAACTTGCTGGATGGCTTCTAAAAGTGGTATATTGATTTCCACCTTTTTGAAAGTTTTTAAGATCTCTCTGTCATATTCATCATCTTTTGGTTTATCCAACTTGCTAGGGAAAGGAGGTAAACGTGCATTAATTGATATTGATGAAGATGAATCTTTTTTTTTTACCTTTGTTGATTCTTGAGTTGGAAGTTCTTCCTTCTTTTCTCCATCATCGTGCTTTTCTTCCTCTATTGGTAAAGAAGTTCTATATTGAATTTACTTACCATTTCTCAAAGTCATTGCACTTATACTCTCTTTAGGGTTCACCACCATTTGGGAAGGTAGTTTCCCCTATGCTTGCGCTTTCAATTTACTTACCGAGGTGGCTAATTGAGTGATTTGATTTCCCAAGTTTTGAAGGCTTACCCTTATTTCCTGTTGAAATTGTTGTGTATTATTAGTAAGCGCTTTAACAATTTCATTTAAAGACATACTTGATTTTGAAAATTAAGGAAGAGAATATGTAGGAGGTTGAGGTTGTTTAAAAGTGTGAGGTTGATATCGTTGTTGGCCTCCTTTATTTCAATAGCTCAAGTTTGGATCATCCCTCCATCCTGAATTATAGTAATTAAAATAAGGGTCATACTATCGTTGAGGTTGAGCAGGAAAGCCCCCTATGGCGTTAGCTTCTTGAACAGAGTCTTATTACAATATAGGGCACATATCCGTAGGATGTCCAAAGAATGGGCATATTCAGCACACTCTTGCTGATTGCAATTAACCTACAACCATTTGACAAACTAGATCGTTAAATTAGAAATTTTATCCTCCATGTGCTTGCTATTTACCTCATTCACACGCGTAATAGCTCCATCCATCCTTTTCCCAAACTGTTGAGAATTTTTGGCCATAATTGTTAGCAACTGTCTGGCTGCCTCAGGTGTTTTGCTTACCAGAGCTTCTCCACTAGTTGCATCTGCCATACTTTGATCCATTGGCATTAGTCTTTTATAAAAGTATTGAATCATAAGTTGACCGGGAATTTGTTGATGTAGACAACTGGCACATAACTCCTTAAACCTTTCTTAATATTCATATAATATTTCTCCTGTAATTTGTCTTATCCCATATATCTCCTTTATGATATTTGCTGCTCTTTATGCAGGAAAGAACTTCTTCAGAAACATTTTTTTCATCTCGTTCTATGTTGTCACTGAGCCAAGTGGAAGATAATATAGCCAATTTTTTGCCTTATCTTTCAATGAGAACGGAAAAAGCCTTGAGATTAATTTGTTCTGTTGTCACCCCTTGTGGCTTCATTCCAGATCAAATAACATGAAATTCTTTCAGGTGTTTATGCAGAGCTTTACCTGCAAGACCACAAAAAATAGGCAGTAAGTGAATCAAATCAGATTTCATTTCAAAATCTACCTCAACATTTGGAAATTGAATGCATAAAGGATGTTGATTCAAATTTGGTGCCGCTAACTCCCTCAACGTTCTCGGGTTGAGATTTGTCATCTTTTCGTCTGCTTATTGAAAATTAGAGTCTTCACCAATTGTTAGACCTACTTCAACTTTCATGTCTAAAGGTGAATGACTGCTTCCTTACTTAGTCTTTCCCTGACAGCGGTGCCAAATTTTGGTTGAGTTGTCGAAGCCTCCAAAATAATTTAGATTCTCCAAACTTCTTGTAATAGTTGTGGAATTTGGTCGAATCCCTAGAAAATTAAACACTAGTTTCTTAATTTCAAGTAATAAAATAAAAGAGGGTTTTTTTTGATTAAATAAATGATTAACTAAAATTATTACAAAAACAAATTAAATCAACTGAATTTTAAAATAGGAAAGTCAAGATTACCAAACTCCGATTCAAGGGAAAGATCTCATCTAATTGTAACATTGATCATTGGTTTAAAGATAATATTTTCACGATTCAAGCAGTTAGTCCGAAACATATTAGGATAACTATAATAAGTCTCAAATTTTCCTAAATTAATTGGTTCAAACTCAACATCCAAATCAAAACTTATCATCCATTGACTGGGTATGATAACATTCTATAACAAATAGATGATAGCAATAAACTTCGTGAAAAAGACTAAGCCCTAAATTAAATAATCAAGATAGCTGCAATTATTCAATTTAGTTTTCTTGTTTGTCATAAGTTAAATATGGAAATTCATAAATAACCGATTTGCACTTGTACCAATCCTTCATGACAATTACAGATCATTGAATTCTTAGATAGCGATAGAATAATCAATATTAAATTAAATTGTCAGATTAATCAAATATTAATTATTCATGAAATATGAAATCTCAAAACAAGAAATACTTGAATTAAAATGTGAATAAAAAGTTTAGAACACAAAACCTCACAAGGTTACTATTATAATATCGAATCCTCTTGAATAAGAACGATTTAGTTTAGCCACACATGACTTTCACTCCAATAACAAAAATAGAAGAAAGATAAAGAATTGCTAAAAATGTAATAAGAGAGAACCTTTTTCTGTTATGAGAAATGTCCCTTTTATAGGGTTTTCTAATCTAATAGCTTGTAAAGATGTCTATCTAAAATGAATTCAAAATCAAACTCCTTTATGATAGGGATAAGAAGAAGTTTCTCAGTTATACTCCAACTCTTCAAGTGATAAGCCTTATCTATTATAACAATCTCTTCATTTTGTCCAAAATTTGTCATTATCATCAATAGAGTCCTAACTTAATGCAATATCTACTTTTTATCTCCTAAAACCAAACAAACATTAATTTTAACATTTAAGCACAAAAATAAATTCAAAACAAAGGAGATAATATCAAACAATTAGTCAAGATGAGATTTTATTAGATATGTGGATAGTCTGTTGGAATGTGTGTGATATAGGTTGGGCCCCGAACCTGACTTGTCTCAACCTAAATTATTTTTTTAAAATTTTAAAATGTCAAAAAGATGTTATTATTGACAAAATGACATCGTTTTACTATTAATTCACCTCGGTCCCAACCGTGGCAACCTCGAGCCTTGTTGTCATTTCTAATATAGAGAGGATATGAAGAGAAATTAGCAAAATGACATTGTTTTGCTATTACTTGTTGGGTCCTTTCACCTTGGTCCATCATTTTGCTATTATTTGTTGGGTTCGTAGACCTCAGTCTGGGCCGGGGCTGGCCCAACCCTTATTGCCATCTCAAAAATAGAGAGGATATGAAGGGATATCCCCTAATTAAACAAATATATTTAATAGGTTCGCTAGCATAAAACAATGGACAACAACCAAGCCCAATGATCTTAAAGCCCAACTGTTGCTTTAAACTGGGCCTAAATTTGGAACTCCCCATGCCCAAAGCCTCTTTTGACTCATTTAGCGGCAGACTATTAAGCACAATTTTCTCGACCGTTTGATATGAACAACCAATTTGATGATCCAATCAAAGGCCACAAAATGTCTAAGAAGATACAAGTAATGGTCTGAGCGTTGACAGGACATCTAGGACTCCACATAGAAAGCACTAGAAGCGGCGCTGGTGCTCTCTGCCATATATCACACACACAAAAGAGCACAGGCCAAGGCGTTCTTTAAACTTCGAGAGTGTACTCTGTTTCTTTAGGGTTTCAATCTTTTCACTTTCCATTTCCAGGCCAACATGAGGTACGCGCTATTCTCTGTTACCGCCCTCCTTCTTCGTTCTCTTTCGCTCTTTCTCTCTCTTTTTGATTATAATTTCTATCGTTCCGATCTTGTACCTGCTGTTTTAGTCATTTACGGTTTTGTCACTGCCCCTTTGTCCTCTTTAGATCCGTTTCTGGGTTTCCCTTGTAGTATTTGGTCTGATATCTATGGTGTTCGACCCCGTGCTTCTATTTCGTTCGTGGATTTTGAATGTTTCTTACTGTAAGGGTTTGTGTCGGTTACTAGTTTTATTTGGGTTTAGGTTCGGCTTTTGAAGTATCCCTCTCCGAAAATATATGTTTCGTGATTGTGTTAAGACGTGGAAATTTTGTCTTGTAATTGCGTATTTAACAGTAAAAAAAAATCGGAGAGTTTCAGGACTTGGGTATAAATCACCAGGTAAGGATGCTTCTTTGAGTTTCATTTCGTTTTATATTTCTGAATTGTGTTATTTATCTGTTATTGTTCAGTCGTCACCCAGAGGTAAAATGGGCCCAGAGGGTCGACAAAGTTTTCATCACAGTGGTGTTGTCGGACTCTAAAAATGCAAAGGTTAATCTTGACCCAGAAGGTGTGTTCACCTTCTCTGCTAATGCTGGAGCAGATAACAAGCTTTATGAATTGAAGTTGGATCTCTTTGACAAGGTCAATGTGGAGGTTAGTTCATACTCTAGTCGGTTTGCTCAATATCTGGAAGCGAGAGCGTGGGTTGACTTGCTATGAGCTGGTTTTTAAAGTTATCTGTTGCTGGCTAGTTCTTGAATTTCCCAATTAATATTTCATGTTCATGTCGATGGTGGATTTAGATTATATGGTCATGTACAACGTTCTAAAGTTCTCATCTTTTGCTTAAATGTTAGCTTTTGACTCGTGGACTGTATTTTCTACCTCAATTTGTTTTGGGACTTGAGATATTAGTGTTTAACATTGAATTTACAGGTCCCTAATGTTCAAATTTCTGTCAGCTTGACTAGTCTATATATTTAATGCTTATGCCTCTTCCATTTCTGTGCTTTGCTATGAAAGCTTGCCAGCTATTTATTATGAGTTTTTGTGAGCTTCAGGAGAGCAAAATTAACACTGGTGCTAGGAACATATTCTGTGTCTTGGAGAAGGCCGAGAAAGTTTGGTGGAAGAAGCTGTTGCGTGGAGATGGCAAAGCACCTCATTATCTTAAAGTGGATTGGGACAAATGGGTAGATGAAGACGAAGACCAAGGTATTATGCATGCTGATGTGATCAGCTTTCTTTCTTGTTACAAATTTTACAATTTGATCAGTTGAATATGTGTATGGTTGGATTTTGATGTTTCTGTGTTGTTTGCTTAGGTCTTGGAGATTTGGATCTTGGAGGGATGGATTTCTCGGTAGGTTTTTTGAGATGATTGAACGGATTTTTGCTAATTGGATTATGTGTTCCCTGTTCTAATGTTGTTTATCTTGTTCAGAATTTTGGTAATATGGGAGGCATGGGTGATGATCCCGGTGAATTTGATGATAGTGATGATGAAGGTACAAATGCAGCAGTTCCTTATGATTTCGGATTTTGATTTCTGTCCAAAAGTCAAAGTGTCCTGATGCTAATTGATGTATAGATATGCAATTGCGAATTGACAAATGAACTTGGTTTTCACAGTTATTTCAGGGCGGTGTAGGCCACTTTTGTTGGTGCAATTGATTTCTTGATTTTAATTGTTACCTGAAAACGTTTTCATATATTTCACTTCTTGTTGCAGACCAAGATGTGTCAAAGCCTGAATCCTCTGATGCTGACAAGGCAGGAGAGCAAGATATTCAGAAGGGAAATACAGAAGAGAAAAAGGAAGCTGCTTGAAGCACATAATGATTAAAGGAGTACCTTATGCTTTTAGCTAAGATGAGTTAAAACCTTCTCGATCTTTGATGTTAGACAATCATTACCTTGTAGACTTTTGAAACGTATAGCTTGAGTTAAAAGAGTGTTGTACTCTTATTCATGTTCCATGGATGAGGAGTTGGCTAGGAGAACATTGATGCTTCTGATTGTTTTCCAGCACCACCTTTTTATGTCAGAGCGAGTGTGCTGTGTAGTTGCTATATTTTTATTGATCGGTTGTACTAGGTACATGCATGATTTGTAGGGGTTAACAGACATGATATTTTGACTATTATCCTTGTTACATATGATGTTTGGAACCATGACTAAGGTGGGTTACAACTCACAATCCTATAGTTGATATTAGTTTTGACCTCAAAATGAGTTTGAATTTACATGATTAGTATCTGAACAGAGATGGCGCATTTGGACTTTTGTGATGCTAATTTTAACGTAATTCATCTCGGTTATAACGCTTTTGCTTGGATCTCAAATTAGTTGTACAATCAAGAACGCACGACAAGATAGAAAGTCGCGTGATGTGAGTTGAGACTCTGTACCCGACGAGTGGGTTCAGTTCCATAAAGTAGGGTAAGTAATAAAAACAGTGTATGTTATGGAGCATTTTTTTGTTTAAGAATTAATGTTTTAAAAATTGAATTTGATAGGTTTAAATGTTTAATAGGTAGGCATCAAAATTGCTATAAAATTAATATGTATAAATTATGAAAATAAAATTATTTTATTAAATAATTTATACTTTGAAAAGTATTTAAAAATTTAGTTTGACACATGACCTGAGTCTCTCGTTCAAACTTGCAAGTCATCCACCTTAACGGGTAATGACAAGTAAGAGTATACGAGGGAAGTAGAGTTTTCAAAAGGCGAGAGCATCGTGCTCGTGTAAGCTTAAGGACATGCGTTGAGGGTTGTAGTTCTGATATTTGAAATTTTCTACGTAATAATACATACTTCCAATTCGATTTTAGTTAGTCGTTAATTTGTAGCAACCCAAAGTTGCGCCAGTTTGGGTCATAATTTTTCTGTGTGTCCTTTGGAGTCGCAAACAAGTCTCTTGAGTAACAAGAAGTTTCTGACCATGTTCTTAGGTATTATTTTCTTCAAAGGAAATTATCAACACTACGATGGAAAGACATTTATTCCTGTGTTCTTGCGTTTGTCTGAGGTTTTTGTCTGCTTAATAATTTTTAGCTTCTTCAATCCTCATCTCTCTGATGATTTTAAACAATTAGAAAGTGAGGAAATAATAACTTCTCCTTGTTCATGGATCGGTATGGGTTGGTTGTTGCAAATCCATTGCTTGTTCGGGTAAGTGTTCTTTATCTCCTTTTAATTGAATCTGGATGTGGTCAATGTCCGAAGTCCGAACAGCCTATATCTCCTGCTCGAGTATGCTCTCATCTCCTCCTGCATGCGGTCTTAGTCTCGTGGTTCTCCAATTTCCGTTGCTGTTTGTTTATTAGACTGGTAGAAGAATCTTGTTGGTCTGGTAGAGGAATCTCAGGAGAAAGAGCTCCCATTGATGTGTTGTGTTGCTGACCCAGCTCTACTTTGGCCGGAGAAAAAGAAGAAAAACGCTGATTTTTGTAGCTCTTCACGGTTCAGAATAACTTGGTAGGTTTTATTCATAACAGTTCAAGATAAAAACTGAACCGAAATCAACACAGTTCATTCTCAATCTGATCTAACTGGATGGTCTAATCAATGGTCAGAATGCAAAGGATTGGAAGTGAACACTTTCTCAAATGTTGGCAATTACAATAAAGGATATGTAAATTTCTAGTATTTGAAAGTCGTTTAGGAGAGCCAAAAACTTTTTACTACTATGAACCATATCATCGAACTACTAATTTGGTGGCTATGTAAAAGCATCCAGTGAATTCTAATAAACATGGACAAACCTGCTCAAATCAACCAACATAAAAACAATATTACACAACTTGCGGGAAACAAAAGGCCTAAGTCCATAAAGTAGAAGCATTTGACTCGTCGGTGATCTACTGCAGTAACGAGTAAGGCAGTACCTGCACTTGTAATTAACCACCCAGTTAACCGAAATAGACCAAGACATTGAAATTGGGCGCAAATGCATCTTAAAAGTAACAGGGCCAAGTGCTCGGCAAAAATCTCTTACATCAGCCCCATCCTCGCCCTGCACCTGCCACCAGAAGGAAAAAAGACTGGTCTTATTACTTCATCAACATAAATTCACTAGCTGATCGCACAAGCTGCCTCAATAACTTAAAATCCCAAACCGTTGCAATCTTGCAACTGTTAAAAGCCATAGAAAAAGAAAAGTCCAGATGAATACGGTAGAACTTGCATTCTTATAAGCTGATAACATCAAACATTTATATTAAATAGTGAAATGTGAAATCGAAACTAACAGTTAGAGACAATAGGTAATAACAAAAGGGTGAACTGTAAACAGAAATCGAACACACATCGGCTGAAAAATGAAAATGGACAGAAAACTATAAACATTAAAACAAAGCCTTAAGTTCGCAAAAAATTGTACTGATCCAAGGTCATCAAGGTATATTACCTTTGTTCCCACTGGGCTTTCCACCTGATCCACTTTTGCCACGCCCTCCACCCTTAGTGGCTCCATCATCAAGACCTCGCCCAATGCCTTTTGCTCCTCTTCCACCGGCCACATCCTCCCTGCCTCTTCCCCTTCCACGCCCTCCTGCTCCAGGTGGCTTCCGATCTGGAAAAAAGAACATTTACTTTGTTAACTACATTTGTTTTTCCTAATCATTGATTGCCAGAAAAAGGAAAGCAGAATTATTTATTAGTCAACTGATTAACAGACTTGCTCAATCCACCTTTTTTCAACATGAAACAATGAAAAAAGGAACAAGATAGAAAGACTTGAAGCAAAGAAAACCAATTAGTTAACACCCAGACAATCAAGATGATCATAATAAGACTATGCTTTCAAGAAATATTTGCATATTATAGAAAAAGAACACATTGATGGTAAGAAAAAACAACCTGAGCGACTCTTCGTTTCTTCTTGAACTTTATCAATAACCTGTGACGTGAAAGCAAAATTATTCCAGTTAGATTTGAAAATTCAAAAAGATTGAACAAATGCCACCATCTAGCAGTCAAGAAGCCCACCAATGCTGAAAATATTTGTTTCGTACAAAAATCTTCTGCCACTATCAATATCAACACCCTTGAACCAAGAAAGCAAAAAATGTACAGGATGCATACTCACGATTGCTAAATACTCAAGCGCTGCATGCTCAAGCACACATATTGTAGACACACTTGAAGACTATAACTACTTCAATCAATTTTACAGCAACCCCTTACTTTTCATATGAACTTCTAAGATGGCAGCAATCAGAACTCAGAAGATCTTTGTTCCACTTATATTACTTTTGCATGGGAGAACCGATATTGGACAATAATAATGAAAAAGTGTTACACAAACACTGAATGAGAACAACGCGATTTCTCTAAAAAGGGAGAACAAACCAGTACTTCTCTTGTGACTGCTGTGATGTTAATGTAAGAAATTATAAGACATGAAAATGATCTTACCTCATCTGGGACTCGGAGATATTTTATAGTATTACCACGAATATAGCACTCGGGCATTCGCCAAAATCTATCTCCATCCTACCTCGCAACTCATTTAAACCGAAATTAAGTTCTGAATAGCAAGAAAATCTTAAGAAAATGAAACAATCAAGTGTATAAAAAATAAACGATACTTTGGAGGTGCAGATGACTTCACGGAGGTGGATGTTCATCCAAGTATCACAATTGACCAAATGTCCATTATAAGTCTCCCCATTTTTCAGTTCCACCAACTGCCATAAGATACAACCCACCAAGAATTGCAACAGAGTCCAACACAGTAAAGTAAAATTTTCCACAGGAAGGTCAAGGACTGCAACAGTGGGGATTTCTTACCATGGGGTGGCCCTGTGCGGTCTTAAGAAGAGAAAGAGGAAGCTGCAATAAGCAAAAAAGAAGACAAATTTGACTTATCAAAAACTGATTAAACGGCAATTAATCGTTCTTTTATTTCATAAAGAACATATGTATACAAGTTTCAGACCACTAGAATTTAGACAAAGAAAATCGAAAACACACAAACGTCATTTAAGGATATAGAAACAAGAATAGGCCGACCAAACAATCTAAAAACTGATAAAAGAAAACAAGCCAACCGGATTTTAAACATTCATCAATATTTGCAAAAACTAAAAGAACATAAAAATTCAAACACAACAAAAGAATATACTAAGAGAAGCACAAGTTGGGATCTTCACCATCTTTTTAGGGTTGAGAGTCAAGAAGAGCAACGCCCCTGAAGTATGATGCAAAATTTTTAGGTCATGTGAGCCAAATCGAAAACCCAAATCAAGTTTAACGAGAAATTAAACATCAAAAAGAAAATTCAACAGTCAAAATCGTCAATAACAAAAATCTGACATCAAAACTGGATTACCAATCTGGAGTTGAAAGAAGGCGTCTTGAAGCACAAAACACACAGCGACTCCGAGCCTGCCGCTGGCTAGGGATTTTAGTCAATTTAGTTCAGTTTCAGACGAATAGATCGGGTCGGGTTCGTTATGACAAGATAGCCGACCCGATTTAAAATTCTAAACATTTTGGAAACAGAAGGTTTGCGATCTGCTTCTCCCATTATTTCTAAAAATAGTATGTATTGCATCTTAAAATAAAATACAAAAAATAGTATAAAAATATCAATAGAGGCTTATATATAAACTAAAAAGTTATTTTTAAAAATTTCTTTAGCTTTTGATAATTAAAAATTAAAATAAATCTTAAAGTCATCATAATATTATAAATAATTACAAATTTTACTTAATTTTTTACAAAATATATCATTTAGATGTTTATCTACAAAACATAAATTGTTAGTATTTATCAATAACTATTTTAAAAAGAAAATATTTCATAAACAAAAAATACGATTTTAAATATTTAATAAAAAACTTTAAGTAAATATTTATTATTATTTTTGATAAATTCTAAATTATCGATTATAAGGTCTCATAAAATTATTTAATAGTTCAATTATTAAAAATTGATAAATATTTACTTTTATAATTTAAATAATTATTAATATAGCCAACAATAACGCTATTAATAAAAAAATATTCTACACATCAAAACATATAATCAATAGAGTAAAAATCAATAAAAAAATCAGTAGAAATCTCACTGACACTCAGGGTTTGGGGAGGTCCAGTAGTACGTAACCTTACCCTTAATTAATAGAGAAACTGTTTCCAAATAACCCACATGAAGAGGAAAAGAATTAAAAATAAATAAAATTATTTTAGTAGTTATTATTATTGTAGTAGTAGTAGTAGTATCATGATATAGTAGTAGTACTACTAATAGTAGTAGTAGTAGTAATAATAATAACTACTAAAAAAAACTTAGGCTAAATCTCAAAAAGGTAAGTGCTACTTATTTACTAAGTATAGGCTAACTACAAGAGAAAAGAGTTTAAAGACTTATGGAAACCACAAGAATCTCTTTATGAGGGATCCTTATTTGAATCATAATACGCCAAAGTTTTCTATTACGAGTTATGTCCTCGGTAAGTTCCAATATTGTCATATTATTATTGATCATCTTCTCCCAATTCTTCTTCAGTCTTCTTTTTTTCCTCTTACAGTTTCTAAGTACGATCTTTTCGCATCTTCTCACTGGACCATCTGAGTGTCTTCTCTTAACACGTCCAAATCATCTAAGTTTTGCCTATCTTAATTTGTCAATAATATTATTCACCTTTAATTTTCCGCTTACGATTATATTCCTAATTTTATCTTTTATAGTAAGGTTGCACATCTAATGGACCATCATCATCTCTGTCACTATTAGCTTATGACTATGCAATTATATGATGGGTCAACACTCCACCCCATAGAACATGGGTGGCATAATCATTAAACGATAAAATTTACCATTAGGCTAGTTTAGTTGGGGTTTAGTAATGAAATTGAATGGAATGTAATTTTATTATATCATTTGGGATGAGGATTTATAATGAAATGAAATAGAATAAGATAGAAGGGGAGAGTTTTACATTATATCCCATTCCATCCTAAACGTAAAAACGAGTTACCTCTAATTTGGGAGGTTTAGGATGAAATGTAAAATAATAAATATGTACTACTTAATATACCCTCAATAATTTTTTATAATACCAATTATACACTCAACCCTATTAACATAAGTTTTGTTTTTATCAAAGGTAGAATAATCATTCATTATTATTATATATACATTATATTCCATTCCATCCATCTTCCAAATAATATTTCACTATATTACATTATGAACCCTTCCATCCTTCTTAAACAACCAGGGCCGTTCCTATAGTTTTATAGGTCCGGGGCGAAATTAAAAAAGGGACCCTAATAAATTGACAATATACTTAAGTTTACATATTTGTATGAAACATAAATGACTCGATTTATAAGTTTACGTAACCAACTAAATATTAAATGATCATAACACTAACAAATACATAAAGGATCGTGATTTATGAAAAACAATTTCTCCGTGCATTTCTAGATGCAAAATCATTAATAATATTATCAAGATCAAT
>JANZXV010000009.1:13842744-13854525 GCA_027576455.1 Erythroxylum roigii
ATTTATCAACTAAAATATTTTATATTTTATAAATAATTACTGAAAATATCAATAATTAGTTTTTAAATAATTATAAATAGTTTTATGATAAGAATAAAAGTATTAATGAAATAAAATAAAGTAATCATGAAAAGTTATTATAAAAATTTATAATTTGTGATTTAATAATCTGAATCATAAATTCAGTTGATTGTTGCTTCAATCACAAGAGCTTGACTTTTCCATAATAACGAATTGAGCTCAACCAATGCGTTGAATTTATGCTATGATTCCTCACATCACATGTGGGTGTGGCCTAGCTTTGAACCGAAAGTATGAAACCAAAATGATTCCAAAGTCTTGAGTGAAAGCCAATAATCCAAAGTAATTCATAAAATAATACCCTATCTGTTGTGCAATGGCAATATAGCTGCATCAGGTCACAACTTTGGGTCTTGCAAATTATTGTACATCTTTTGACTTGGTCGTGCTTTGACGGCGGTAAGTTCGCCGGAATGGACTTGATGACCCATTCCTCCACGTTCCTTCTTCCGACAATCCCCGCCGACCAAAGTCCATCATTAACGTACGCACTCGTTGTTCTCAACCAACGCCTCCCCAGATTCACTCCTCTGCTTTGGAAGCACGGTACTTGGGTCAACCCCTTATTGGCTTTTTATTCTGTTATGAATCTTTGGGTCAATGATGTTGGGATTTGGATCGTGGGTTTTGATGGGTCTTCGGTTAGAATTGTTTGTATTTTTACGTGGTTTTTGGTGTAGAGCAGCACGACTACGTTTGTGTGCTGATGGTGGCGCCAACCGCGTGTACGACGAAATGCCTCTGCTGTTCCCGCATGAAGCTGCTCTTGATGTTCGACAAAGGTGGTGATCTTTTACTTTGTGTATGTGCTCCTTGTTGGCTGTTGCTTTTTGTTTTACTTGAGCAAGTTTTGTAACCGTTTGGGTTCATTAACTACAAAAGTTGTCCTTTTCATCTGAGGATTAATTATAGATCAATAAATTGACAGAATTTCATCAGTAAAACAACCATGTGGAGGGGTTTGGCGTGTTTTATCAAATTAAGCTTATGGGGATAAATTTTTGATAGCAAGTAAGTTGTTTGACTCTAAATGGTTAACTGCATAGGACTTGTAACCTGTTTGGAGGTAGGTTATTGTGGTAGCTATTTTTACTTCCTGTTCTGTAATTAGTTTTGTGTAGCAGTTTTAGATGCTTGGCTACTTCCTCCAAGAGTCTCTTGAAATCTGATTAACTTGGTTTAAATTTCTTTAACCATGTATGCATACTTCTACATTAATCTCGTCATAGATCACTTGACCCTTCAATCTGAGTTCTGGGTGGATTAATATTCTCCGAAGGTTCTAATATTGTATTTCTTCTGGTGATAGGACTTTGACATTTTGGTTCAACAAGTCTCTGACTAGGTCTTTCTATGCTAAACTTTGTCGTGAAATTTACCGTTAGCACCTTTTGCAACTGAACTGTCAGACTTTTGAGTGATTTTGTGTATAATCCAGTTTCTGAATACATGAATATTTTGATGTAACTGTTAACGTTAAGTTGGCTTCTAATTAATACTTCGTAACAGGTACAAGCCAGATGTAATCAAGGGAGACATGGATTCCATTCGAGCAGAAGTACTGGATTTCTATTGTAGCCTGGTAACCAAGATTTTTCCATTGTGATGTAATGCAGAAATTGTTTCGCCATTTTCTTTAAATAAATATTTACAAACTGTAGTTTCATCAGATGCTTCAGCAAATGCATACCTGTTTGAGTGTAGTTGCCTATTGGTGTTACTTCAGGTTGACTGCTTAGGTGTATTAGTCACACATTTACTTAATGCAGGGAACCAAGGTAGTTGATGAATCTTTCGATCAGGACACCACAGATTTACATAAATGTGTGACATTTATTCGTGACTACAATCCTGATTGGAATAAGTCTGAAGTAAGTTATATCTGTCATGGATGCTCCTATATTGAGTTGTCATTATTTTCTAGATGTTTCTTGTATATTATTCATAATTTGCGACTCTATCAGGGCTACCAGGCAGTTGTCTGCAGATTTTTGCCTTCATTTTCATTTATTATTCCGGATTTACTTTTGCTCGAAACCTATTTTCTGGGAAGTTACAAAACAATATGCTAGGGCAATAATAAGCACTTCTAATCCTCCGCCACTTTGAGATTAGCATTTTGAAAGGGTTTTCGCTGTAATCGGCAGCTCTGCGTTCTTGTAGCTGGAGCTCTTGGTGGACGATTTGATCATGAGGCTGGGAACATTAATGTACTATACCGTTTCTCAACTATGCGTATAGTTCTATTATCTGATGATTGCCTTATCTACCTACTCCCAAGGACGCACCGTCATGAAATTTTTGTCCAATCATCTTTAGAGGGCCCACATTGCGGTCTCATTCCATTAGGAATGCCATCTGGTAGTACTACAACAACTGGACTTCAATGGGATCTTAGTGAGTATACCTATTCTACATCTTCATTTGAGCAAATTACCTCAAAAAGATGAGCTGCAAATTTTACTTTTACATCCTTTGGCACTAATTCATACATGTCTATGCATTCCAGCATATTTTTCATTTGACTAATGATAAAAATCCACCTCTTATGTGCTTTGGTAAATTTAAACTTCTGCTTCCATATAATGTACATAATCCCAGTGATTAGTGATAAAACAGAGAGGCAACCTTGACTTTGAGTTTACCTCATCTGTGATGCCATAGTTTAGTAGCATTCTGTTTGGTGTTATATAAATTATTCAGAGGGACTCCTCATTTGTCAGGAGACTGAGCCTTTTAGGAATATTTGTAAATTATTTTCTTGCAGCTGACACGGAAATGAGTTTCGGTGGTCTAGTGAGCACCTCCAACTTAGTCAAAGATGAAAAGATAACTGTGAAATCAAGTTCAGACCTTCTCTGGACCATATCCATAAGAAAGTAAGCCCTATCGCTTTGGAAACGAATTGATAGAGCCATAGCCAGGGACTTCTCCCGTGCTGGACCACTTTAGCATTGCCTTTCTGAACGAAAGAGATGTAAAGTCCATTGGAAATAGTCTTTTACGTCTGGTACAGTGCATATACTCGCACGCTTTAGGCAACATTTTTATCAATTTCTTGATACTAAAGGTACCTCTCTCTGTTTAGATTAGGCTTTCCGTAATTACAGATTCATTTCATGTCAGCTGTCTGTACACGACATATTGACCAAGAGGGAGCAAGTGATGAGATATCAATCTGAAATGTAATGTCACTGAAATTTTGTAACATGTACTCATTTTCAGAATCTTGTACTAATGCAGCGAAAGAAATTAAAAATCTTGGTCGACCAAGTAAGTGTTTCAGTATTGCGTCCATGTTCTTTATAACATTACTCTGGATGTTGGAAAAGTTCTGCAATGTTTGTTGTAGGATATGCCGGTATCTTCAAGTTAGTGTCTTCATCATTTTACGGGTCAACTTTAATATCGGGTCCTGAGAGTTGAGGCTGAAAACCACGTGCCAAGTGGATAAACAGTTAAGATCAAGAAAAGATATCGTTCTTTTCTTCATACCATTGAATAAGCTCATTACAAGTGCTTAAATCCGTTGAATTTTCTGGTCAATATCTCATATAAGTACTAAAATCCATTTGAAGTTTGATTTGATATGAGAAACCAATTTGTTTACAGTCTTAGTATTTATAGAAATCCAAAAAAACAACTTCCATTTTTGGTAACTAAACCAAGTTTTGACATTACAACTCACAACCTACCTAAGCCAACCGATCAACACTTTTGATAGATATGTTACTTCCAGATCTTACAACCCGTTGATGGGAAGATTCATGAGATTACATAGCTACACAAGTTCTAAAACACGGACAAAATGGTCAATTACTTTTTATCATTATAATGGTTCAAGGAAACATCAGGAACATAGAAGACTATAATCCATCAGGAACTAAGATGGTGTAGTTAGTAGTAGTTGTTCCTTTGTCTGTAAAGATCAGTTGGAATAAAGAAGGCTGCTACAGAAGATAACAATCTTATTCTATTAATCAAAATTAGTATTTACAGATTGACGGCACAAACAACAATCATGATGAAGACCCAAAGCATAAAAAATGAGTAGGATAAAGCAGATAGGTTAAGAGGAGCTTCGGTCTATAGGTCAAAGCTGCCTGATTTATAGTTGAGGAAGGTCTTAACAGTAACAGAGCTGGCGTCAAATAGTTCAAAATGAGAAAAAGAAGAATAAGAAAAACCTATGTATAGTACAAAGAAGCCAGCAATGGAATTCCTATTTCATACCGGTCAACATCTAAAGACGATACCTTCTCTCTCTTACAGATTAGCAAAGGGCAGTTGAATAGGCTGTACACGAGCTTTGCTTCTACATGAAGTAGCTGAGCGACTTCTTCTTCCTTGATCCTCCTTCCCCATACAAATCATTCCACTGCAGCAGCTCACCCATGTTCAATGATTCTGATGATACACTTGCACACACCTGCATCGCAAATGCACACTCTATATGAATCAGTTTTTCGTGTCTGGGTGTACACATATTCCAACATGCAATGCATCCAGAAATGTCTTAAAAGTACCTGATCATGAGCATATTTAAAATCCTCCATCTTGAGGGGCCGAACATCCGCACTGCTGTACAATCCAGGAAATGGTTTGTTCTCTGCTGTCGCTAAAGCCTTCTCCTGAGATGCAACAAAAATCAATCCCAATAGGAGTTTATGCTGGATTTCAGAATCCAGAACACCTCTTGTACTTTTCTAATGAAACCTTTTAAATGCAAACTTCTATTTAGCTGCTTCTACATCACACAATTGATCTATCTACATAGTGCGGGTTGAAAGGAAAACTAAAGCCCGAGACTATTTCAACATTATGAGCAGAACAAGCAAATTATATGAAAATAAACGAGGTTAAATACTATTTTTATTAACCTTCTTTTCCTTCTCCAGTATCTCTCGAATGGGACAATGTGCTGCAGTTACGCAAAAATTCTGCGGAAAACATGAATAAAAATTCAGTCTTGAAAATGGAAAATAGACGAACAGGTATGAGGATAAAAGAAAATGCATCAAACCTTTAAATCACTTCCGGAATAACCATCAGTCATGTTTGCCACTGTTTCCAGATCAACATCAGCTGCCAAATCTTCTTTGGCCAGTATAACCTTCAGAATCTTTTCTCTGTTTTGTGCATCTGGCAAGTTAACCATCAATCTGCACATCCCATTTGTACGAGTCAATTATGTTGCTATTGCTCCAGATACAGCGAGACAAAATAGAGTAAAAACAGAATCATGATAGAAAACCTCCGTGGAAGCCTCCTTATAACAGCCTCATCAAGGTCAAAAGGCCTATTTGTAGCAGCAAGGACCAACACCCGTTCTTTATCTTTCGTACGCAGACCATCCCAATTCACCATGAACTCATTCTTCATTTTACGCATAGCCTCATGTTCTCCTGGATTTTCTCGTCTTCCCAACATGCTATCCACCTAAAGCAACAGGCAATTGAGGAAAAGAGCACATTAGGGCTAATTGAAACAACAAAACTTTAAAAGACCTGAAGAAAAGAAGTGACAGCCAGGAATAACGGCACTAGAAAAGTGCACGCGCAGCGTGAAGCTCTGCAGAAACACAGTGAATAAAACACACTGGAAATATGAAGCCAACAAGAAAGTATCAGAAGCTCATATTTAAACCAACCTCATCGACAAAAATAACACTGGGAGCTATTTTGCTAGCCAAAGAGAACACTGCCTTTACATACTTCTCTCCTTCACCAAACCACTACAAAAAAATAAAAAAGGTAGATTAACTTTCAGCTGAAAGCTCAAACATCAAGGAAGCACCACGATTAAGGAAATACGTACCTTTGAAGTAATGCTAGACATAGAGACGTTTATAAAGTTTGCACCAGCCTCAGTTGCAACCGCTTTGGCAAGCATCGTTTTTCCAGTTCCAGGAGGCCCAAAGAGTAATATTCCCTTGCAAGGCTGTTAAAAACAATAAAGTTATACAAACACATTGTCAAGAAAATTAGTAAGTAAAGAAAGGGAAGTCTCACCTTAGTTAGTTGCCCTTTGCAAAACAATTCAGGCCTTTGAAGAGGAAGCATCACAAGTTCCTTCAAGGTATCCTTCACAGTTTCTAATGCACCTATGTCATCAAAGGTAACTCCTATCTCGTTTGGTGGAATTACATCTGCCAGTAGTTTCTTCTCAAATTCATTCTCAGTGACAACATCCTGCAATGTTGTAGACTTAAATTCACTACATATTTAATAAGAATCCAACAGGAAACATGGTTTCATATATCAAAGTCTGATAATTCCCTAGATACAGGGAACCAACTTTACCTTGAGCAATTTCTTCGAGCTCTTACTTTCACTTTGTATACCCTGTAGAATGCTCAGACCATACTTAATGCTGCAAAATGGACAAAGAAAACAATATCAAGGAAAGAAACCTAAAACTAACACGCTTTTGATGACAGTGGAAATGACTAACCTGTCATTAGACATCACAAGTTTAGCATCCCTGATGGAAGTTTCAGAACAATGCATGAAATGGTGGCTCAAAGCCCATCCCACTACTTTCTCAACATCTATTCAAAAAGAAAAACAATAGCAGATAAACATGATAGTTCTTGAAAGTCCATAACAATTACCAGAAAACAGTGGACATTTTGAAGGAAGGGAGAGTGAAGTTTAGGAATATCAACTTTCAGTAGTAAGTGCTTGATCCTTGATGCACAGAGTTTCAAGGTCAGGGCAGACTAAGCCAACACGACCCAGCACCTGTATTTGTGAGATGTGTTGTCATTAAATACTTCCACAAGGTAGCATTTTTTAAAACAAACAAACCATCACCTTTCCAGACGATAATACAACAAAATTATACTTACTGAAAGAACGCTAACATGATTTGCTTGGGCCTTCAGAGTTTCAACGTCACGCTCCAACTGTTGTTTCCAGTCCAAAAGCAAAGCTTCATCCTGTGAAGTTTCTTCAAAGTAAAAGTTAAGATATTTAATGAAAGATAATAGCTGTAAACGATTTCCACAAGAATGCCGGCCATACCTGAGGTAGGTGTATTGTCACTTTGTTCGGGAAAAGCCGAGACAGCTGCTTTGTTGTTTTGGATGTCTCTTTGCTCTTGTCACTCATTCTACCAAAGTTATCCTAAAAAGTAATATGATCATTTCTATTGTTAACCAGTAACAACAAAGAGATTTAACACCAAAAGTTTTCTCATTTGCTCATTAATATTTGTTCAAGCGTATATTATTGAAAAGGGAACTATATGATAAAAATCGCTTACTACAAATATTCAAGAGACAATAAAACCATCAGCAACAGTGGAAATATCAGGACTAAGATCTCATTTACAGAAAAAAAAAATCAAATTCAATTCAACACAAAGTCTCAAATTTGATAACCAAACTATATTGCAGCTTTAAGTGCATGACCAATTTCATACCTTGACAGCCTCTCAAATCAACACACACTTGTGGATTCATGAACTTGATTTTTATACCATTCATAGTGCCATCATGAAGTGTGAAGATATCTTCATAGGAGAATACTAGTTCAAGTCAATATCACCCCATTTCCAATCATGAATTCAACCCCACTCCAATTCAAATAATAAATGTTTGAACCAAATTATTGCACTCATATCCAAATGCAAAATATAATGGACCAGAAGATGCTCAAACAATTATAAGGTTGAGCTTTTTATAGATGTAAACACAACTTTCCTATTATACTCAAATCAACATGCATGGAACCACAAATCAAATGGAAATTGAGGTTCAAAGCAAAGAACTGTTAAACATGTAGGGACGGGGGAATATAAAACAATTCCAAAGCTTTAACATACCGGGAAAGTCAAGTCAAGCAAAGCAGTCTGGTTACTTCCGAACTTTGTAAACAAGAGACCACCAGGATGTGACTGAAGAACACCGGAAGGTCATCAAACATGTAAGCATATTCTCCTAAATAAGTCTAGTCACTAACAACAAGGCATTGTAACAGATTACCTTTTCCTTGCGATTATCCATCTGGGTGTGTGAGCCAATCACAATTACCCTGTCTGGTAAAGTTTCAATTTTACTCTTTAAACCAGAATAGGCATCTTGATTCCCCACCACGGACTTCTCGATATCTTTGAGAAACAATACCAAAGGAGTGCTCTTACTTTCAATTGAAACAACCTGTAAACAACAGAATGCTCCAACTTAGCATCAGCCATTAAAAAAATAATGCAGAAGCTGAGGTTAGTTCTTTTGAAGGAACAAGTACCTCAAATATTTCACTGATAGCAAGCCTATCATCCTCAACTCCCGAATTATCTAACTGGAGTGAACTAGCTGTACAATAAGAAAGTAAAATTTCCAATTCGATTATATAAACAAACTAAATGCAAGTATACAGCACAGAAAGAATAAGAAAGCAGTTACCAGCACAGAAGAAACCATGATCCTCCTCACAAAGACCACCCAGATCAGTGCCTTCAGGGATGGATTTATCAAACCTAACCCCAACTTTTGAGGCTCCATTTCCTTCAAAAGCAAGGACTACCTTACCACAAAAACCGACTGTAGGCCCCCTTCTTAGACAAGAAAAATTGTATTACAAGAAAATCATAAGCATCGTGAATTTGCATAGAAAATATTGGCAAAATTTTAGTAGCTAAATGGAAAAAATGATGTATGCCACGTGAATTCATTGCATATATAATATAAACTACAATTTAGTCAAAACAAACATGTTTTTAAAGACCACTTAAGTTCAGATCTAATCCCAATAGGTATAGCTAAAGTAGTTTCATAAAAGCTAATTTATCAATCAAGAAGGGAGGAAACCTTAAAGGGTAAAGCCCAGGCGGTGGTTTTGCAGTACCCACAAACTTTACCCTATCACCTGCAAAATTTGCAATTTAAAACCCAGTCAGCTATTCAGTAGAAGTTACCAGTGACACCACAGAATGGGGAAAAAAAGGGGGTGGTGGGGTGGGGTGATGTTGCCAAATTGAAATGTGCCATGCCTGTTTTAAAAGTGTAAGCTTTGGACGATGCAGTAGAGGCTTCCTGCTTTGGAAAAACCTGAGAGTTCAATGTCGAGCTACCAGTAATGTCTGCTTCAACACTGGAAGTAGGTTTCTTATGGTGTAAAACTGCCTGTGCAGCTCGTCTGCTAAATGCAGATGTCCTTTCAGCCCTGGAACTTTCTTTAACAGAATCAGTTTCTCTAGGTGTTGAACCCTGCAAAATATAATCAAGCCAAGATAGAAGAATCTAGAAGACCTAGATAAAACCAGAAAGCCAAAGTAGGTGCAAATTGTGTAGAAAAACTTGCACAAAACAAGTGAAACTTACACCAGGCAACACAAGAGAATCAACAACTAAGAGTCTAGCACCAACATCTTTTGCAAGAGCCTTTGCCAGAGTCTCCTGATAGATTTCTGACCCTGTCAAACAAATCCCCATAGAATAGGAAGATATGGGTACTAGTAGGAACGGGATACAGAACATGAAAAAGATATTAAGAATCATATTGACAAAGGAGTATGGATACCTGCAGGACCAGAAAGTAATATGCGAGGAGACAAAGAAGGAAGATCACCAGCGAACTTTGCAACTTTGTTATTACATTTTAAATGAACAAAAGCAGCAGCTTTCAAAACTTCCTTTGTTGTATCACTGCAGAAGTCGCATACCAGTAAATTATAAAGAAATCCAAAGCAGAGCAAAATGAATAAAAAATAAAGGAGATGATAACACAAAATTTAAAATTTCTTGCAAGTTTGCACCTTAAATAATACGGAAAACTTTCAAATGAAACATCAATGTTCTCAGGAATTAGAATTTCTTTATGTAAACTTTCTTTGTATGCTTGGCGTCTAGTAGATATCAAAATTGCTGGAGGATCAAGATCCTTGATGAGTTCTCTTATGTCTCTTTGCTCATTGAGTATTTTAGAAATGCTGCTGCTTAAATCAATCTCAGAAGATGAACCAGCAAGAATTCGCAAGAGAGGTCTTAGTTCATGGGCAGATATGTGGATCTTTCCAGGTCCAGCATCCACAGAAGCATCAAATCTAACGTCACCAGGAGCCCCATTTTCAATTGTAGCATCTGATGGAACAGTTTTCTCCCTTAAAGAAACATCAGCAGGCTCATTGTTACTGCTGTTATCTTTCATGTCAACTTCTGAAACATGACCATCAGATGGGCCACCAGCAGCAGGAACTTCAGCATTCTGCTGTACAGAATCAACAGTTTTGGCAGGTGGTGGAAGAAGGGTTAAATCTTTTTGAAGATTAGACAAAGAAGCCAGTATTGATGCTCCTGCATATGCTGAGCAATCACCAGATATTGTCTTAGTGTACATCCTTTTTCTAGGAGCACCTTGGGCTTCTAAGATGCTTGCAAATGGAACACCTGGAGCACCTAAGTTATCGTTGGTGAGCTGCTGAAAAATCTAGTATCCCATTAAGGAACTTATTGGCCTATGTGAGATTTAAAGCAACAACAAATGGAACAAAAGGAAGTGAAAGTCCACTTTTTTTAGATCTTACCACCAAAAAGAAAAAAGGTGTACAAGATAAATTAGGAACAGAGCAAGAAGGATACATAAGCATGATTTCCACAAGTGCTAAACACCACCTCATCACCTCCAGTCAGTATTAAACTTGCATTCTTGTGGTAAGCTTTACCATTCACTTGAACTGATCCTTTGCCGCCAGTGATTTCCAAAAAGGCCACAGATGCATCTCCACGCTGCACATGTTGACAAGGGAAAGGTAAAAATCATCATTACCAACCATATTCAAAAACAATCACAATCAAGGAGGTGACTTTGGTTATTCAACTTAATAAATCAACGACGAGAAATTTTATAGTAAATCAACCAAGCAGATACCTCAATATGTCTCAATTTACATAAAATGCTGCTAATGGCTGGATCATTAAGCCATAAATTGCATTGACGACTTTGGCCAACAGTGAAAAGTGTGCCACACATGAGCAGGTGAGGGTTCTGTGGTGCAAAACATAAAAAGCAACAGCAATTATCAATATTTTAGTTCAAATAGAAAAACCATCAACATATATATTTTGCCCATAAAACATGAATCTCAAAACTTCATCCATGCCAAGGCTCAGAAACAAGGAACAATGAATGAAAGTATTCAACCAGGTTAAATCTAACAAGAAAAAAGATGTACATTTGGCTTCAGGCAAATATTCCAAAGATCATGGTTATAATTATATTTCTAAAACAAAACTACCATACGTCGTACCCTCCTCCAAAATGATTAATAAGGCCAGAATAATAGCACTGGACAAAGATATACCATGTGCTATCAAGAGGAATAACATTATAATATCAAGATCAACACACACATAAGTTAACCACAAAATTATGATGATCACTAACCTCATAACACAGTAATGAAACAGGAAACTGTAAAATGCAAGCACGCAAAGTATTCATTCATCCCCCTTTGAAAACCGTTACCCACTCTTCCCTAGGAAACATGAATTGACCTGACTAGACAGCAGTTGAAGCCTCACAACAAAGGCTTAATTACAATTTTCCATCAATACTTCAGACTGCTCATCATCCAGACATGAAGGAGATCTCACTAGAAGCACTTAAAAGGTGACACAAGAGTCCAAGACCAAGCACCTCCCCAGCAACTCTCCATATTGTAAGAATATCCAGAATATCATGTCTCAATTTAACCTGC
>JANZXV010000009.1:13898042-13908253 GCA_027576455.1 Erythroxylum roigii
AAACTAATTGAATTTTTAAAAATTGAAGATATATTATTGTTCTTTTTTAATTTTTATTTTTAAGCAAGACTCACAATGTCATGTGATTTTCATGTCATATTGTGTGCTTCACTTTCTTAAGTTAGACTTAAATTATAATTAAATTTTGTGAGTCTCATTTATTTAAGTTAAATTAAATTAAAATTAATCAAATATATATTCAAATTAACCCTAAATAACCTAAAATTCTTAAAAAATATATCTTGTCCACCGAAGTTTAACTAGAACAATTATCACTCTATTACTGTAAAGAAGAGTCAAGAACTCCTCTCCTAGCCAATGTTTTAAAAACCAGACCGATGATTGAACCGGAGAAGCAACTAATTCAAGGGTTAATGGTTCAACCGGAATTATACCGTGATCGAACCGGTGACTAATAAATATATAAATTTTTATTTTATATATTATATAAATAAGATAATGTTTAAACATATTATTTAATTATTTATCTAGTTGTAAATTTAACTTAAACTTTCAAACTTCAAAACATACAAGTTTTTTTTAAAGTTCACCAACACATCACAAGATAAGATAACAAAGCTCACTAGTCATATTCCATAAAAAAGATTAAAAAAAGATCACTAATCATAATATTCATTCAAATTGAAATCATCAAAATCAAGGCATTTTAAATGAATCGGCTAGTTTTTTTTATTTCATCGGTTCAGAAGTTTTTACCGGTCCGACTGCAAAGTAAACGGGCTAATCATTCACAACAAATAAGGGCTAAACCGGACCATTTCATGCTTCGAGTTACCGATTCTTCGATCCGATCGGCCGGTTCTATCCGAGTTTTCAAAACACTACTCCTAGCACCCTCATCCTTCCGCACCCGACAATCCCTGTTACTTTGGCCATCATTAATTATTTTGAATCATTGCAATAACTCAAGAGAAAGAAGAATGTGCAAACCTCAAATAAACCAAAGGGTGAATTGCTGATACCAGTATATGACATATATGGAAGTGACACGTGAATTGATGTGTACTATTCCATCCCAGTTGGACCATTGCAGAATTTTTTTTGGGAGCAGGAGATAAGAAACAAATAAATAAGCTAACGCCTTTAAAAGGTGATGGACTGCTCATCATTCCGAAGCAACGATCGCAATCCTGGAGGCGGATTGGCCCATAAGGCTAAACGCTGACCACTCACCATTGCGGTCCGTGCGAAAGCATTGGGTTGTCTGGGTCGTAGAGTTGGAGGACACCGCATAAGGCTGGTTTCACCATTGCAGAAAATTATGGCCAAGTTACAATAATAAAGTCTTTTCCACATCAACTAATGTCAGGCAAAGAAGAAAAGGGGAAAGCTTCTTTGCACGTTCAACGTTGCTTGAACACAATACCGTATGCAGATTCTATCAGTAATGCAAGACCTAGTTCCATAAAACCTAGTTAAAGGCTTAATCCTACTTTTTAAGCTTGGAAAAATGAAGTACTACAAAAATTGAAAATGCATTGCCATTTAAGAAACATCATTACCGTGCTTTGAAGATTCAAAGGGCAGGGATCTTTTAACCTCTTAAGTTTGCATATGAGGGTTAAACGCTTAGAAAAAGGTAATAATCAAAGAACATATGGATAATTAAGATTAACAAACATTACAAAGACAAAAACATAGACAAAATTTAAAAGTTCTGATCTTCGATTGAGCTTTATAGCATCTTCTATGACAGTGACAGAGATAGCAACTACACATTCAAGCAAGTCATATATGACCGTGAAAGAGATGGCAACTACATATTCAAGCAAGTCATATCTCACTGAATTTTCTTCTCTACCCATCACTCAGTCTATCTCCATCTTTAGTTTCTTTTTACTTGGTTGTTTCCTCATTTTGTTTTGTTCTTTATTTTTCATGTCCTTGTCTTACCTCTTCATGTTCCAACTCGTGTTGTTCTTCCTCCTTAATTCTTCTCTTGTCAAGGATCCAATTTCATCATAATTACAAGAAAAGGAGTTTGTTAAGATATAGGTGATTATATCTTATTATTTAATTATGGATAGTATTTGATAATTGGACCTAGTTGTGTTTATGTGAACTCTTTCAAGATAAGATAATTGAAATTAAAATCCAAATCAAGATAGAATTTAATGAATAACTTATTTTGAAGATAATGACTATCCAAGGTAGCATTTTTTTAAGAGATATGACTTGATAATTACAGTTGGATTATTGGTGTGATTAAACAACAATTATTGTTTGACTTAAATTAAGACCACCATTTTGAAAAAGATATGGGTGTGCATCATGTGACTATTGGGTGTGTTGAATGAAGTACTCTACTAAGAAAAAACTTCTTTGTAAAGAGGTTATCTGGCTTACGTATGTGTCTATGGTGGTTTTTTTATGGTGGTTCTCTTTTGATTATTCTTGAAAAATACATCATTGAAAAATAAGAGATGATTGCCTTATAGGTTAGGTGAGTGGCTATCTTCCAATTGATTTCTTTAAGCAATCTAAGTCTTTGTTCTTGCATACGGGCATGCTTTATTGATGTTCTCTTTGATGATTGCCGAAAATGTGAAGGGGGTTTTCGTGGATATTATGTGATTGTTCAGCAGCTGCATATTCTTTTGTTTTTGAAGAACCAATAGAGGTCTGTGTGATTGTTGATCTAGGGTGATTTTGACAGTTGCTTTTTTCTCTGTTTTGAATGTCCATTGAGACCAATTAGGTAGCTGATTTTTCAGGGTGTTGCTGAATTTTTTTGTTAAGGGATCACGTAATTTTAGGGCTGTGGCTTTGGTTGATTGCGTGATTTTTTGTAATTGGGTATTCTTCCATCCTTAAACGACAATTGAGGGTTGTCTTGGGTAATTTTGTGACTGTCATTTTTGGTGTTGGTGTGCGAAAATTCTAGAAGTTTTAATGACTTTGTAGCTACTGTTTTTGTGGTTGGTTTGGTGTGAAAAACTTCGATAGTTGTCTTGGTTGATGCAACTTTATTGGGTTAACATTTCAGTGATGAAATATTTGTTGATTTGAGACGTTTTGTGACTGCTATGTGTGGGATGTTTCAGTGACTATATCAAAGATTCATAGCAGATTTCTTGGTTAACAACTTCCCGTTCTTTCGTTGATGAAGTGGCATATTTAGGGGAGTTGTTTTTTTATCTCAAGTGTTTTCGTTTATGTTGAATTTTGATTAATCACTTGAGTTGTTTATTTTATTTCATTTTCGTTAAACATTGTTTAAAAAAATACTCTATTGAGGTTAGTACGAGGTGGTTGTACTATTAGGTATGAAATTCTTTCACGGATTGTGAGGACGAGAGATAGTGTTAAGGGTTGAGTAGTGTCGGCTCAGTAAAGCCTTGTATAAAGCTATTGTTGTTAGTGAAAAAGTTAAGCTGGGTGAGGATTCAGCAGACGTAGGCAAGGTGTTTCGAACTATGTTAACAAATAACATTGTTTAATTTATCTGGTTTTTGATTGTGCTAGAAACGACTGCAGCAAAATATGAAAGTTTGCGAAACTATTACACCTTTATGATTTTCATTTGGTATCTGAGTGGGTCACCAAATCAGAACTTGGTACATCAAGTCAGTGCAGATCTTTGTTTCGCAATTATGGCTATAAGAGAAGGGGCATCAATCATCAAGCTAGCATTGTTAGATGGTTTAAATTATCCTACGTGGAAGTCACATATGAGAGTATTCATTCTGGCATAAGGAACAAAAGCATGGAACTCGGTTTTAAATGACTGGACACATCCAGTGACGACTCATGAAAAGGGAGAGGCAGTGCTTAAAGAAGCATCTGAGTGGACAAGGGCTGAAGAAGAGAGAGTTTTTAGAAATTCTCAAGCCATGCATGCCATCTTTAGTACTATGGATGAAGGTTGCTTTTCAATGATATCAACTTGTGAATCGAATAAAGAAGCGTGAGATACTTTGCAGACTATACATGCGGGATTGGAATCTGTGATAGCCTCAAAACTTCATATGTTAGTTGTGAGGTTTGAAGAACTGAAGATGGATGATAGTGAACCGTTGGAGACTTCCATGAGAGATTGCGCAATATAGCAAACTAAGCATATGAACTCAGGAATAAATACTCTAATATGAAATTGGTAAAGAAGACATTGAGATCACTACCTCCAAAATTTATTCCAAAAATTGCAGCAATTGAGGAGGCTCGTGACATCAATGACTTGTTGTCGGAGAAGGTAAATGGAATTCTTACCAATTTTGAAATGAATTTGTTGAGGGGCAAACACAAAAAGAGCAAAGGATTGGCATTACATATTGAAACTATAAAAGGTATAAATGATGTAGAAGATGAATCCAACGAGAATGAGGATCTGGTATTGTTAACACGAAATTTCAGTAAGTGGCTGAAAAGAGTGAAAAAGGATAGACCTGAATTTAGGCAAAACGGTGGGAGTTCATCGAACAAAAACTTCAAACAAGTTAAAACTCAGAAAGGTTAAAGAAAAGCAAAAAGAATTCAATGTCATGAGTGTCAAGGCTTCAAACATGTGCAAGCGAAAACACCTTGAAGAAGAGAAAACGGAAATCCTTTATGAGCACTTAGAGTGAGAATGAATCTGAAAGTGAATATGGTAGTAAAGAAGAAATTGTGAGTAGTGCTGCGTTAGTTGCTTCATACAGCAAAAGTCCAGTTGCTTGCTTAACAATAACCATGAAGGAAGTAACCGATGACAAAAACGTCAGTAAATCAGAAAATTCTAGGAAAAATATAGACGAATCAGCTCAAAGCTCAATCTTAGATTATGACAGTGACGACAGTGGTTCAGATGACAAAAAAGAGGACATCTATGAAGCCTATGAATTAATGTATGTAAAATGAGTACAAACATTCAAGAAAATTGAAAAGCTAAAGAAGGAAAACCTCTTTATGAAGAACATCATTCAAGATCTAGAGAAGTTGTTGTCTATATTAGATGAGCTTTGTGAAACAAAATTAAAGTTGGTCAGTACGGAAAAAGAAATAAGAATGCTAAATGGAGGTACAGAAAAATTAGAACAATTGTTGGAAATCGGTAAGACTAAAGGAGACCTTCAAGGCATTAGCTATAAAGGTAAATGTTCTAAGTTGAATGATGAGAAAATTGGTGCGACCAGATCTGTCCAAGGAGAAATCTCAAAGAAAAATCGGAGCTTTATACCTATATGTCACTTTTGTAGAGTAAACAGGCACATAAGACCGAAATGTTACAAGTTGTTACAAATGTTGCTTTAAAGGGGTCAAAATCGAAAATCTAGACACTCTCCATTAAATTTTCAACAGTAACCCATATTAAACATACTTGGGTTAGAAAGGGTCAATTACAAGCACAAAGACGCAGTGAAGGGAAAATAAGAAATTGTCTAGATTCACAGTTAGTTGTTGCTTTTGAAGAAACTGTTCAGACTGAGGATAAGTCAATTGCTTCAGAAACAGAAATCAACTAGACAATTGATGACCGAGATAATGTGCCAAGGAATAAGCCTGGATTTGAATTTCTTCGAGGGGTACAAGAATTGTGTGCTTTACATTTTTAAAATATAGTTTGATGTTGTTTCTTTAAAAAAAAGAGGTTCGAAGGAGTTAACATCTAGAATTTTTCATGTTTTATTCTGGTTTCTCTTTATATTGTGGGCTGTTTGAGTTTGGGCATTAAGTGTTCATATGGTTGATGTGAGGAGGAGATTGGCTAAGTTTGATTATGATTCGTTGAATGCATTTTTGGGATTTCTGAATTTGATCAGTCGTCTGCGAATGGCTTTGATGTGAGTACTGATATGTTGGCTAGTGTTTTGACTGGTAGTAAATTGTCATTTTGACATGCTTATGATTCTTCCATTGCACCTATGGCTGATTTTTATGCTTCTTTATTCGCTAAGATTAATCGCATTAAAGACATTCTTGTGTTTGACATTGTTTTATCCCAAGGGAGAGATATCAAATTGTTTTTTTGTGACTGTTCAATTCAGGGGGAGATTTTAAGGTGTCTCTGTGACTATTAATCTTTCTTTTTAGCATCTTTTTGTCTCAATGGGGAGAAATTTAAATGATTGGATGATTGTTCATTATTGTTTCTTTGGATGTTTCTTGAACTTGAAGAATTTGATGGATGTTCCTTGGAACTTGATGTTGGATTAAGTGAGAGTTCTTTTCTCATATGGATTATATGTCCAATTATTTAATTTAGGGAGAGTTTCAAATATGTGACAAATAATGCCAAAAGGGGGGATTGTTAAGATATAGGTGATTATATCTTATTATGTAATTTTGGATATTATTTGCTAATTAGACATAGTTGTGTTTATAGGGGACTCTTTCAAGATAAAGTGATTAAAATTAAAATCCTAATCAAGATAAGATTTAATGAATAACTTATTTTGGGGATAACGACTATCCAAAGTAGCATATTTTTTGGAGATATGACTTAATAATTGTAGCTAAATTATTGGTGTGATTAAACAACAATTCTTGTTTGACTTGGATTAAGACCCAATCTTGAAAAAAGATATGGGTGTGCATCATGTGACTATTGGGTGTGCTGAATGAAGTACTTTACTAAAAAAAGACTTCTTTGTGAAGAGGTTAATTTTGTGACTGTCGTTTTTGGTATTGGTTGGCGAAAATTTTAGAAGTTTTTGTGACTTTGTAGCTGTTGTTTTTGTTGTTGGTTTGGTGCGAAAAAATTCGGTAGTTGTCTTAGTTGTTGCAGCTCTATTGGGTTAACGTTTTGGAGATGAAACATTTGCTGATCTGAGACGTTTTGTGATGAAACATTTGTTGATTGGAGACATTTTGCGGCTGCTATACATGGGATGTTTCAGTGACTATATCAAAGATTCGTAGCAGATTTCTTGGCTGACAACTTCCCGTTCTTTCGTTGATGAAGCGACATATTTAAGGGAGTTGTTTTTTTAATCTCAAGTGTTTTCGTTTATGTTGAATTTTGTTTAATCATTTGAATTGTTTATTTTATTTCATTTTCATTAAACATTGTTTGAGAAAATCCTCTATTGAGGTTAGTACAAGGCGGTCGTACTATTGGGTGTGAAATTTTTTCACGGGTTGTGAGGACGAGGGATAGTGTCAAGGGTTGAGTGGTGTCGGCTCAGTAAATCCTTGTATAAAACTATTGTCGTTAGTGAAAGAATTAAGCTGGGTGAAAGCCCCGCAGATGTAGGTAAGGTGTGCTGCACTGCATTAACATATATCATTGTTGATTTATATTTGTGTGTTTTATTTTTCTAGTTTTTGATTGTGCTAGAAACGACTGTGGCAAAATCTGAAAGTTTGCAAAACTACTACACTTCTTTGAATTTTTCAGAGGTAAATCAATTAAAGAGCAGCATTTAGGATTAAATGAGCCAAAAAAATGATTAAGCTTACCGAGAAGTTTAGGTTTTCATTCAATTGGGTGAACAATCATGTTTAGTTAATGTTATTTAAGATCAATACGAAATTAGAGTTAATTGTGTGAAATTAGGTTAGCAAAAACTTACTGTTTGATGCCTCCAAGATAGTTGTTTCAAGTGAAAATTGGAAGCATCAGACCATCTTGAAATCGTGCAACTTGGATTGAATGCTCATCTGCACTCATCTGCAGTGTTTCCATAGCCATAATTTAAGAAAAAGATCAATCCCCTTATAAGGTTCACCTAGGTATTCTTATATTAGATTTTTGAAAGAGAATGGACCCACCATTACAGTACCACTTTTGAACATGGCTGCTTTCTCTCAACCTATATATACCTTACTAATTATTAAAAAGATTATGAAATGAAAAACAAGTTAGTAGAAAACAAGGCTCAAGTTGGTAACAAGTATCCGTTGATGTTTGTGATCTTAAATGCAACTTTCCCAGCTGATGCTTCTAACTCATAATACCTAGGTTTGGACTTGGACCCCAGAATGACTTGACAACATAAATCACCACTTATAAAAACCCAACATCTTTTTGTTGCTTGGAAGAAAGGTTTTTGTTTTTCTGATTTAAAGCCACCACATCTTTATCGTCTAAAAGACTATCGATTCTGTTGAACAAGAAAATTTAAATTAATAAGTTTTGAGTATTCAAAGGCAAAAATCTTTCCCTTTCACACTATAAAATGAAAAAAATGATAGTTGCATACCTTTTGAAGTATGGTGAAGATAACTTTGCCCTTGAGATCCATGAGATAACATCATTGATGCCCTTCTTTTCCTATTTATCATTATGATAAACAAATTTAAACCCTCATAATTGTAATTCATGCAACCATTCACTTGCACCATTAGCAATTACATCTATAGAGTGAAGATCTTAGTCTTTGAAGTGACATAAGTTGAAGAAGAACAAAAATGACATGAGGATGAATATGAAGCAAAAGAAGATTGAGAGGAAGTGGATGGATGAATCTTAGATGCCATTTGCCTTAATCTTCCTATAATATAAGAAGAATACTAATAATGTCAACATATATGAAATGGTTACAATTGGAGTGAGAGCTTAATGATGTGATTCAATGGACTTGTGATGATATATATCAATATATGTAGATATAACAATAGGCATGAAAAATGGTATAAAGAATGGGAAGAATAATCAATGTCACTTCTAAACATTTAACAATGGGTGCCTTTAAGTTTGAGAGGAGATAAGATAGAGGAGAGAGAGGAAATCTTGTCTTTAATTTGTCTTATTTTTTGGGCCCATTTGTCTTGTAGGATACAAATCTGACTAGGGACCTACATATTTCCTTTTTATAATTGAGGATTGACAATGAACTTAAGTGGGAGTTCAAATTAAAAGTTGTAAAATATTAGGGTTCTTTGTAAAAGTGTTAAAACGTTTAGGTTTAAATTAAAATTTAGTAAAAATGTTAAGGTTCAATTTGGTCCTTTTATCTCTTCTGAATCATCAATTGAATGTTGTTAATAAATTAAAATACACAAACTTGTCCGATGAAGCTAGAGGATGTGGTGCAGTAATTACAGGAATCAATTTGCTATATTATGGTTGGTCAAATTAGTTGAGATGTGATTGTTTATAAACCCAATATGACTAAAAAGAAAGTAGACTTGTAAAATTTGCTTAAGAAACAATTTAAAGTTGTATCATTTATAAAGTGTATAGAGCAAAACTCTTTCTTTGGAGTTCAATTTCATAATCTATCTTTTTATATTCTTATTAACGACACAATTAAAACTTGCAGGGTAGTCGATAAGAATTGAGAATATCCTATGGTCATTGAGGAAGCAACATAATATGAAATACATGCAAGAAACTTGAATTTTAGAACTTTTGGTGGTATATGTAAAACCTCTATATTATATGGCTTATTAATAATTATGGTTTTAATAATATTAAGTGCTAAATTTTGATTGGTCAATTTAATTAAGATAAGGTTTTGTTTTAAAATTACAGAACGGTTTTAGATATCCTTATTTGATTTGAAACTGGTCCTCTCTCTTGCCTATACACATGTTTTTTTACATTTTCACCACCAGAAAACAAGATTATTGAGAGAAAGAGGAGAGAAATCAAGTTTCTTCCTATTTAATCACTTTGAAGGGTTTGTTTAAATTAAGATTAAACTCATAGAACAAGGTATGTAATTCCTATTTTATATTTTTGGTAAAAAAACATAGAATTTTAAGATTTGGGTTAAGAGTTATTGTGATTATGTCTTCGCAATAAATTATGCTTTCATGTGATATCAGAGTCTAGTTCTAAATTCTATGATTTTTCCAATCAAGATATGTTTAATTCATATTCTTTCAACATAATTGCTTCTTAAATTTACTTATTAAAAAAAGTTCTTTATATCTCATGTTTGTAATGTTCGAATAAAACTCAAGTCTGCACTTGCAAGATTGGAAACTCCAGAAGGTAAAAATGTTAAGAGAAAACGAAAAAGTAAAAATAGAGATTGAGAAGGGTATACCTTTGGCATTATGGCTTTATAAATAAATAAATATTTTTTTTCTCAATTTTTGTGTTTGACTGTTGTGTATATATATATTGTTTATTTAATTGGAGAAGATGGCTTTTCCGTGTATAGTTTTATAAAGACAAGGTTTTATGAGAGACTTGTAAGTGTAAGTCGACTTGTTCACTCCTGTAACTCGACTTACACATGCATGGTACCTATAAGTCGACTTGTACATTGTGTAACTCGACTTATGCATGTACGGTACTGTCAGATTGTGCCCTAAAGGCA
>JANZXV010000009.1:13965743-13978886 GCA_027576455.1 Erythroxylum roigii
TTTTACTGAACGATCACACGCTTTGCACCATCCAAGGTGTTTCTGAGTAGCATTGCAACAGTCATTGGACCCACACCACCAGGAACAGGGGTGATACACCCGGCTACCTTGCTTGCATCCTTGAAGTCAACATCTCCCACTAGCCTATAACCTGACTTCTTACTTGGGTCATCAATGGCGTTTGTCCCTACATCTATAACTGCTGCACCAGGCTTAATCCAGCTGCCTTTGATCTGGGATTCATGACACCTAAATGAACTATTCAAAGCCAAACAGCACCTTTCTACTTGAAATTAATGTAAAGGAAAGGATCCTTGAAAATTTTTTCTTAATTGACTAGGAAATGTGAGAATAACCATCAGTTACCATCATTGCTTGTCCTGCTGCTGCAATAATGATGTCAGCTTCTCGTATGATATGTTCTGGATTGTCAGTACGCGAATGGACTATTGAAACCGTTGCATCTGCTTTTAGAAGCAGCAGTGAAACTGGTAATCCAACAATGTTGCTACGACCGACAACAACTGCCTTTTTGCCCTTTACAGTTATACCACTTCGTGATAGAAGTTCAAGACAACCCTGCATGATAGAAGAAACTAATCATCAGAGAGATGATCAGATAATTGCAAGAAAGCTTCCAAGTAAATTGTACTAGAAAGGTTTCAGAACCAAAAGCATTGCCTTTGGGGTGCAGGGAAGGAAAAGAGGATCTCTGCCTTTCATAGCAAGCTTGCCAATGTTTAGAGGATGAAAACCATCTACATCCTTCTCAATGCTGATTTCACTCAAAACTTTCTCCTCATTTATATGCCTTGGCAAAGGTAGCTGAACCAGTATCCCTATTAACACAATTGACTGTTCAAGATGGACCACTGAGACAACCGAAGTACTTGATTTGCATGTTGTTATTTCTATTAACATTTATGAAATAAAAAAAGTTATAGTCAATTTGTAAGTTACCCACCGTGTACATCAGGGTTTGAATTTAACTGATGAACCATCCCAATTAGTTCAGCTTCAGACACTTGCTCAGGAAGGTCTATGTCAAAGGACTTGATCCCTACTTCAGCACATGCTTTTCTTTTCATATTCACATAGCTTTGGGAATCTTTCCTGCTGCCTACAATAACTACAGCTAACCCTGGAACCTAAAAAGAAATAAGGAGGTAAAGCATGAGAGGCTTACCAACTAATATAAGCATCTTATGACATTAACTCACCAGAAGTAGCAGATCTAATGAAGTGCATCAAGTCATGTTGAATATGCAAATCACAAAAGCTTCCATTTAGCAAAAACAGGTTCCTTCTATAAAACATCAAAGGATTGCTTTGATGTTTCACTTTCTAAATTTTCAGCAGTCAGTTTCCATGAACATCATAAAGTTCCAAATACTATACTGCTTTCAAAAGCAACAGGGCGGATAAACTCAGAACAGATTCTTTTATCTAGTTCAATTATTTATTGAAACGCAACCCCGTTACAGATTGCACGCACAATTTACCGCCAGAAGAAAGCATCCAACTTTATAAGTGCAACTGGAGTTGAAAGCAATGACCTTGCATAGAATGGCATTCACATTATATCAAACAGCTACAGAGCGCCTGCTCTCTTGCACAAAGAAGTCAACCAACTAAATTATATTTTAAAAAAAGGAACCAAAACTGATAGTTCATATGGCTAATTCACTATACGAATCTTAAGAACTTCAATGCACCTTCATCTGAAAGAGAGAGAAAGAAAGAGACGCAAGCATGGACCCAACAAACACCCCAACAGAACAACACGAATCCAAATTCAAAAAGAACTCAAGCATTTGTAAAAAAAATCAAGAACACCCCTTTTCATTTCATTCACCTTTCTAAATAAAAGAAGAAAAATGAAAGAGAACAGTCAGGTCAAACCATAGCAGGAAACTATCAAACTTCAGAGAAGACAAGTGCTACCAATAAAGTAGACCTGATAAGATAGCGAATAAAAAACCATAAAAGAGTCGAGAAACATAAGTAATGACCTTGCCGTACTTTTCGGAGAGCTCACGAACTTCGTCTGTGATCTCAGATCGGATTGTCTAAGCAATGCCTTACCGTCAATTAAATTGGCCTTGTGGCTAGATGGTGACGGCATTTTGAGAGATATGTGTTGCTGGACTTCTCCGGTGGTTTAGTTGCCTCCGTACATATTTTGGATTGGGTAAACGGTGCGCAATGCGCATTACCAAAGTTGCATGACATCTTGGTGATGCTGATGCCTGACTCCTTCTGCGATGAACACGTAGACTTTTATTTCACCTATACTCTCCTTCTCTTTCAGCTGTCTTGTTCTAAAATTTCTTCCATATTTTATTTCTGAATTATTTTACATTAATATCCATATTTTACAGAAATAAGTTTGTTTCTTCTTTTTGGTACATGGACAAGTTTGTTGTGTCAAGATTGTCCATTTGATTCAACTTATGTTTCTATCGTAGTTTTTAATTTTTATTTTCTGTTTTTAATGTTTGTTTTAATTAAAAAACAAAAATATGTTTGATTGAAATTTCTAATATAAAATTAAAAACAAAAAACTGCTTGGTTATTTGTAATAAAAAATTAAAAACAAAAACATATTTGAGTTTATCATCATATTTCTATTTTTGTAGTTATACTCTTATATTAATAATTTTAATTCTCGTTATAGCTAGACATAAAATATATGAAAATTAATATAATTTAATAATTTGCACATTAATTGTATATAATAAAATTCTATAAATTAGAAAATTACATTAGGTTATTCTAATCAATAAAAGATGTTCATCATATTATAATTCTTCAAAACATAATGGTACTATATTATAATTCTTCAAAACATAATGATACTATCATTTACACACACAAAAAACACAAATTAATTAAAAATATTATAATCATTTCATATTTGTCTAACAATTTCATTTCGCTTCTAAGATATACTTCGAAGTTGTACTAGAGTAATATTATACTTTACTTGAAAAATTGCATCTTCAATTTCACTTTCCCTAATTTGTTCTTTATTTTCAGCACAACTATCAAATAATTCATCATTTTATCCATACATTCTAATATAATTGTGCATAACACAATAAGCAATAACATTGTATTTTTGTCTCTTCATATCAAAACTCGACATGTTTTTAAGTACAGGGAATCTTGCTTTTAGAATGCCAGAATATCTTTCAATAACATTTCTTAATTAAGAATATCTACAGTTAAACAATTCATGTGGACCTTGAGGTCTTCCTCTTCCTTTATAATCTTGCAAATGGTATCTCTCACCTTAGTATAGTGAAAGAAATCTAGGCATATTTGTGTAACCTAAATCAACCAAATAGAATTTACCTAAGATATAAAGAACATAATATTAACAAAAAGATATTAAAATTAATCATAATTACTATGTTTATTTAAAATACTATAATACCTTGTGGAGACATAGAAAATTTGTTCACTGAATTTGTCATTGTTTCTAAAAGAACTCGAGAGTCATTTGCAATACGTTATCATCCAGCCATTAAATATATAAAATGCATGTGAAATAAGCAATAATACATAATATTTTAGGTTGGACTAATTCTTTTACCCTTGTATGGTATTTGTTCATTAGTTAGAAAATGCGCACCAATATGTGTACTATCTATTGCTCCTATACAATCCTAAAAAATAAAACTATACTATTAAAATAATTATTAATGATGATGACATAATTAAAATAGTAATTAAATATATAAATGTACCTGAAAATATGAAAAGAAATTTGAATTATATTGAATCTCAGGAGGTGTATTAGTAAAAGATGGTGGAGTTGATTGCAAGATGATTAACTGCATATAAGACGTTGCAAAGGTACTTTGAATTTGTCCAAGTCGAATGATGAAAGCATTTTGCATTTACTCTAGTTGTCTCACTATGCCCTGTATTTATCAAGAAAATGGCTATTTATTCCTCCACAATCAAATGATTTGTTGCCTTAAGCCTTCTAAACTCTTCAACTTATCATATAAGCTCAAGAAGATTATCTTGCTTATTCATAGGTTTTCATAAATCCTTGTAAGATTCTCGTTCTAGAGTTCTAATATCCAATAATGACTTGATAAAATAGAAATTCTACATGGTTGCTTTTGTAAATGAAAATATTTATTCTCACCCCAGTTAGAGAAATAATGATTACCTTCTTCAGTTCATCATCAGAATCTGATTCAAAATCTGATAAGGAAACCATGTATTTACAATGCCAACATTAAATAATTAATAAAATATTTAGTCAAAAGGTTCAAATATAAACAAAATGTTCATACAAAATATAGACTTAAAATATTTATACAAAATATAGATTTAATATTAAGTCAAACATTCATACAAGGCACAAATTGAAAATGTTCAAACTATGGAATAGTGCTTAATATAGAAGTATCAAATTAATAAGAGAAGAGTTGAGGTGAGAAATTAAAATGAAAGCCAATCAATAGTGAGAAATTAAAATGAAAGCCAGTCAATCTCTATAACAATATCCATAATTATGCTTAAAACTTATCTAGGTCTTCATGCTTCTACTACGCACTATGATTCCTAAAAATTACATAAAGTTGAAAACACATACCAACTAGGTAAAATTTTTATTAAAAAAAATACAAAACTACATCGTTTATATACTATATGCCACCAAGCCTATATGGTGTAATCAATTTCTATAGAACACCTATTAAAGAAAGAAGTCATGAAAATGTAATATTTCAGAATAATCAAACCAAATGCAACTTTTTGGTGCCAACTAACATGTAAGTCATATACATCTCTAAGGTGAGTATATGTTTATTAGTTGTTTCCAATACTAGGTGAACTTTACTGCTTATTGTGATTACATGTATACTCAAGTCTAAATTGAAGTGGAGCCTTCACAATTCATAAAGAAAATTGGCGGACCCCAGAAGACAAGGAGAATGGGAGAAAATTTTGTTATATTCCACCCATCATTGATCTTTCCTACGAAGAACTGGGCTCAAAGTTGATCAACTTTGCTAGGTTACGATATGTTACGATGGAATTTAGAGTAGTTACTTTGAGCTGCAAGAATGGATTCTCGCCCCTAATTGAACAGCTTTGAGTGCAACATTTGGTGTATGCAGAAAGTAGTGAAGCACTGCTCATAAATTGTCACATGTTGCTTCATTACATACCCGAAGAGACACTTCCTCATATTCCTAGTACAAACTCGAATCTTTACTCTTTCGAATCATCTTCTTCATCTTGCTCTTCCTTATCTACGTCATTGGTTCAAACCATACTTTTGAAACCACTTAGGAGTTTAGGCCTAACAATATTTCTGTTAGAAGATGAAGATGCAGATTTAACATAAAACAATTTGGTGCGTAGATTGAGGTTGGCTTTTAATTACCTATGGATACCTTATGACACTATGGATACATTTCTTCCAAAGGGAAGTAAGCAGAGGCAGTGGTGTGAAGTTGATATATGTTGGAAAATTGCAAATTTTGTAGCACACAAAGGTCTTTAAAAGGTTGAGAGGTTTGAGCCCAAGAACAGGTGGGTTCAAAAGACGAGGAATGCCAACTTTCGAGGCATTTCTTTTAGTGAAGATGCATTTTATAAAATTAAGACCATGCTTGATGAGCATGCAGCTGGGTGGGGATTGAAGAAAGAAGATGACAAAAGCTCAGATGTGTTAATGATTGAATGGACATGAACAAATCATAAAATTAACCTAAGTAAGAACATAATCGGAACCAATAGTGAGAATGCGATCTTTTCCTAACGCGCCACTGTGAAGTTGTTGAACTAGAACTTGCATCACCATATTTATCACAAAAAAACCTTGCTTCACCATCATCATCTTCATCGCTATAACCACCACCACCAGAACTAGTAGTCAGAATCATGATCAAAAGACACGAGCTTATAAAGATCAAACCATCAAAACTGAGCCAAAGACGAGGAGAAGTGGACTTGGAAGTGACAAAGTCTTGGTTATAGCAAATATATTTAATAATGGAGAATGCAAAAGAGGGGCCTTGTGAAAGTTGGACTCCACTAACAATAAGGAGACGAAGGAATTTGTAAAGAAATTACATGAGGCCAGTAAAACTAGGGATGAGGAAGGGGTGGTGTTTCTTTACATCTTCACCACTTAAACAACCCCATGAACATGAATGGAAGTCTAAATCAAAAGTAACTTATTGCACACAAGAGAAGTGAAAGAAAACAACAATAATAGAAAAGTTGATGAATTACCAATTTATTTCAATTATGTTATGGTTAAAAAAATTTCAATTACGCTTCATTAATTGTGAGATTCTTTAAATGATTTGGTTAAATGGTTGTTTTAGGAGATGAAGATGATCATAAGAGAAGGCGGTGAAGGTGGTGAAGGTGGTAGGTTTTTTCCTTGCATATAGGTTTTTTTGTTGATTTCTAGTTGCAGAGAAATCTTGGAAGGCAAGTAATAGGAATAACTTAAAAGCAAATGAGTCAACAAATATGAAAACAAACAGGAAAAGGGTATATCCAGAGACAGAAGACGTAGGATATGCTGAAAACACAAAAGATGGCACAGAGAAACTAGATGTAATGTTGTTTTTCTGAACAAAAAATCTTGTTTTAAAAACATACGAAAACGTGATTTTTAATTTTCATAAACTTGCTGCCATTTTCTTATTTTTAAAAATGAAAATTGGAAACAAGTCTCGACTTGCAAGCATCTATTTCTTTTTTTGTTACAGAAACAACAACAAAAAACTAAATAAAAAAAGAGAACCAAACAACCACTTACTATCAAATATTATAGATATAGTGTGAGAGTTCATTTTAATTTTAATTTAATATGATATAGTACGGTTTTATTGCAAAAGTTCTTAGGTACGGTTTTATCACAAGTTTGACATTGGCTTTTACTTTATCCTTGGCACCGATTTTGTTCCAATTCTTCTACAAAATTGTAATACTTTGAGTTAGCTTTTAAATGACTCTAAAATAATTTCAATCAGACAATTATGAAGAAAGTTATACCCAAATCTATGATCTTTCCATAAAATCAACATATATATGACAATGAACTAAATGTAAGGGGAAACATTATATAATCAAGCATAAAACATGTTATAGAAATGCTAAATCATAACTAATTTAGTCCCTCAAAATAAGCAAAATATAATCCTAACAATTATGTATATGAATAATATGAATTGAAAGATCCCTTATTTACATGTCTTAAATTATTATCATTAAAAAAATAAAGTAGTATTTCTGTAATATTACAACTAGACAAGTTTTCCCATAATGATATACTAGATAATGTAATACAATGAGATATATAAACTTGATCTACGAACAATTCAAAATCATTTTGTTATATTAATCAATAAAAGAAATGATAATATATTTATTTGTAAAAAATATTCTAATTAACAAGGAACAAGTTATTTGTAGAGTGAGGCCAATGCATTAAATTAATCTTATTAGTAAGAACAAAATTGTTCAAACCATAATATCTAAACTCAATACCAAATTCTTTAAAATAAGTAGGACAAAATATAGTTTAGATCAAAACAAACAATATGTGACATCATAAGCATCATATAAGAAAAGCACTACAATAACAAGAGTTAATAACTACAAATAAAGCAATGTGAAACTGAACCAAAAACAAAAATATTTACAATTGTTAGTTTCATATTTATATTGAAAATTTAAAATTTTACATATACATATAAAAAATACAAAGGAAACCAAAATTAGAAAAAAAAAACAAAAAATCTAAAAAAATTCATTGCACGAATGACATATTCACTTAAATTATATTGTCTCCAACTTTCATTTAGTAAAAAGTTCTCATCATGAAGGAGAGTTTCAACACCACCATTATTTAATCTTAATGCACTAAATAATATGTCAATTCTTTATCATCCAATATCATTTCTAGACCACTCTCATTTATTAAATTTTGTTCCTCTTAAATCTAATTCTCTAAAAGATCAATATGATTAAGGTAAATTAGATTAGTAGACTTATATGTTATGTAGGAGTCCTTTTAAAGAAATACAATTATATTATTAAATTATTATAGAAGCATAAGAAATTATATTCAAATGAATAATGATAATATAACAAATTTCGAGAAGCTTCCAGCTGTATCACATGAATACTGAATCATTCAACCTCTTGTATTGTAATCTATTTCATTTTTTAATAGATAAACTCTAATATGATCTAATTCTTTTCACATTCAATTACACTTATACGTTAAATAAGAATCAGAATTGCAAACCTTTGTAATTCTAAAATAATAATTCTGAATTGGTCTCACCAAACAACTATAAGAAAAAAATAAGCTCATAAACAAAATAAAGTCATGATTATTTTCAAACAAGGAACACAAATGAAGAAATGTATACGTAGATTAAGTTTTCTTTTTGGTAGATTGTAATGAGTATCCTAAAATCACCATACACATTTGTTTATACCTCCATTTATGAGCTAAAGAGATCTTGAATCATATCATTTGCAACCTATTTATTACTTATAAATATTTGTCTCAGCTCCTTCATTTAAATAAAACATTAAGTAATAAGAAATTGGTTTTAAATCTTGTAATAGAATGACGAAACAAATTTTTACCATTTATGAATTCTTTTTTCGTCAAATTCAATACCTATACATGATTATAGATTAACTTAATAGCTTTTTTTCACTTTCTGCATAGTTTTATCAATGATAGGAAAAATACTTACCATCTCTTATATTTTCAGCATCATTGCAATAGAATGTGCAATACAAGGAGTTCAACAGAAAGAATTGTACATATTTTGGAATATCTTCTTAAATGCTTTATAAGCAACATTATTATCAATGATAAACTATGCAAAAAAATTTAACCCAATTTCATTGAAAACTTTATCAAAAATCTCTAATAAAGTATCAATGTTTCTTCCAAGGCTTGATGTATTAATTGAATTAAAAACAATGTATCGTTAGAAGAATAATAATAAAAAATTATAACGAACGCTTGTTTTCTATTTAACCAACCATCTATATAATTAAATACCCATAAGTTGCTTAATTAGGTTTTTCTTCTTTTACTTAAATAAACTTTTATGTCAATAGCAAAGTTACTCAGAAGATTACTTCCATAGTCATCAATTAAAAAGTTGTAAAACTTGGACCATAAAAGGCAATGGCATTCAACATAAGCTAGTAGTAGTAAGAATAAGCAGTTTAAATTATGAATCTATATCATAGAACCATTTAGTCATTGTCATTTTCACATTATGGTAGTTCATTTTTTAGGACTTGATCATAGAGCAAAAAAGTTAGGAATATATCTTCTTCTTTTCCTCATATTAGTTGTACCGACCCCTTGTTCTTAAATAGGAATATTGGCTTTAGTATTATCGATATCCCTCACTAATGCAAAATGAACTGTCACTACCAATTTTATAGTTACATCTTTACCCTTTTTTTCTTTCTCATTCTTATACACTTTAAGGAAGTTTTCTTTTTTCATTTAACATCATAACTAACTTTTTCGTAAGGTTTTACATCACCTTTGATTGCAAATAAATATTTATTTAACTTAGTGATTTTCCTGTATTTTAAATGTTTGTCATAATACAAATATATCATATAGTTTTTAATACCAAGAACCAATCATGTATGATCTCAAGCTTAATCGTTGAATCTTCTTGAAGATATTGAATTATCAGGAGAATGTAAATTTTTCTATAATTTTCTACAAAATAAATGCAAATGAATAAGTACAATAAACTAAACAAACATCACAACAGCTATCAAAAGATAAACAACAGCTATCAAAAGAGAAAATCCAAGCCTCTGTACACAATCACAAAAGATATATCAAGTCTCAAGTGATAGAGTAAAATTATCTAAAACTAAAAGCGAATCAAAGCACTAAATTATCAGCAACAAATAATAAAATTATGTTAAGTATAGAGTATCAGTACAAAGTTTAAGTAAATAGTTGAAGCCTATTATCTAAGACTTATCCTAAAATTCAACTAAGCATCATTAAATTTCCAAAGTGCTAAGAAAATCACATATCAGTTAAATCCTATAAAATTTCCTTGTGAAGTATTACGGAATGCCTATAAAATATTATTCCAATTAAAGCCAGGACTCGCTTTATCAACATACATAATATCTTGGATAAAGTTTATGGAATCAAAGGAATTATATTATTTTATGTATGGAAATTAGTGTACCAAAAGCCTTTTAATTAAACATAATTCATGTGTAACGAAAATTTCCTAGATTCCATAATCTCCTAGTTTTCTTTAGTTTATCAATTAGCTCTTAAATACAAGATTGTATATATAGAAATAAATGTGAAGCTCATGGACATGGTAACATATGTGAACCAAGTCATGACCATAAGTGTATATTTCTTCATTGCCTATAAGTGTATTAAGAACATAATTCGATTAGCATTATAAAAAAAATAGCAGGACAATTATATGTTTATAGAAGAAAAAGCATAAATACAAATTCAATAAATAAAAAAATATTTTACAAAAAATTAGAAAGAAGAACAAGCCGATGAGGAGACGGCGACGGTGAGATTGAAGGTTTTGTGATTTATAAGAGACTGTGAAATTTTGTTTTTTTATTCATTTTAGTCCTATATTTTACCAATTTATAATTTCAAGTTGGTATTTTTTGGTATATTATATGATTTTAAATATGTAAATTTTTAAACAAATATCAATTTTTTGTCTTTTCATACTATTTCTTATGTAACTGCATTTAATATTTTTAAATTGTAATAATATTATTACGTATTTTGAAGTAGCTCATTTTTTTAAATTTAGGATTTAATTCAAGTGACTAATTTAATTTAAATAAGCTGATAAATAATTCACCATACTAAAAAGCGGAAATTGTGGCCTGCCCAGTGATCTGTAATCAAAACCATCTTGCTTTAGTCACTCAATGCACTTCTGAGTTCGAAGTAATCAGAAGGATAAAGAAGAAAGTGAGGGAGACCAGAAATATTAGTAATATCAAACAAAGCCAAGCTATTTCATTCAATAGATGCACTGAAATTATTTACATCTGCCACTGAAACTGTCTGTATCATTCTGTAGTTCCACACTTCCATCTCCTATATATAGCTGGTTGATACACATATTAAGTTTTTAGACAGAGAATCAACCACCGGACGTATCAGTTTTGATCCAACATAACGTTCTCAAATTTTTAGTAAAGATAGGAGCTTTATGTAAGGCTCCAAGACCCCAAGAACATGAGAGTTCTGATGGGGTCCTCTGGGCGATTTTTCCAATTTCGTCTTTCGATTTCTTTGGAAAAAGAAAGACCGTTTCTCTTCTCAGCCACGGCGACGGTAGCTGCATCATATGCCTGCTTCAGCTTCTCTCCAAAAACTCTCTTCGTTTCATGGGTGAAAGAAGTATCGCCAGAGACACCATGATGATGCTTCATGGTTTTCGATTTGGGGTCTTGGCTTTGGCTTTGTGAAGGGTAAGATATTAGAACCAAGTTACCGAATGACGGGTGTATATATAGACAATGGAAGAAAAGCTTGAGAGGGTCCAAAAAAAACAGCAAACGAAAGTGGTGACTTATCATGTCCACTGCTGATAGGCCATTAGATTCCTTATTCTTGTGGAGGACAGATCAACTTATATAGTTGAATGTTGATGGATGCTTTCGAGTTCTATTCCTGTTTTCTATTACATCATTGGGACGATATGCTCTTATCTGCGGTATCTTTTAGTGCCGTGTAATAACCATCTCTTTTCTCCTTTACGGTAAAGCCACGAAAGGAATCAAGAGAGTACCCGTATCCATGGCCTATTTGCTGATAGAGTAAGTCAATTAGCCAAATTGTGATGGGGGCAAATTGATGGATTACTACAGTCTAATTGGACACTTAAAAATAGATTTTAGGATTTTCTGGCTAATCGTATTTCAGTTTCACATGCAAGAAAAAAGTTTGAGTATGTGATCACATCTGGAAGTGAGCTTCTGGTTCGTTTACAAGTTAAACATACGATTATTGTAATAGAATCAATCACACCTGGAAGTGAGCTTCTGGTTCGTTTACAAGTTAAACATACGATTATTGTAATAGAATCAAGCGTTCTACGTGCAGTAACTGTATCAAAAGTTGGATAGGAAAGTGACAGTATTCCCTATCGTGTCTCCTGCTTTGTTCGATTTCTTTAATGATGCTTTGTTCCTTAGGAATCAGAATTTTATCTAAAGAGAGAGACTGGGATTCCTTGTGTTGCAAGTGTGAGGATTATGTCGATAAGACAAGAGAGAATTTCACCTTTTTCATGGTATGAAATGGATATGCTGGCAGCATTTAACATCCACCCGAGGACGAGTCTAGATCTTCTGTTTAGTTTTATGATGTTTTATTCTGTCCCATGAATCTCAGCCATTTATTTATGTGGACTTTGTGTGGGTTCCATATAAATAAACGTGAGACTCGTATAAATGAATAACTGAAATTTATGAGACAGAATAAGACACTATAAAATTAGCTTATCCTGTCGAAGACAAAAGGCAGAGCTCAGGAAAGGTAAATGACAGAAAATTAAAATTTCTGGTTGTTAGCCATCATAAGACTAAGTCAAAGTGTCACAGAGTGGCCACCGTGGGCTAGAACATCACCGTTTAATCCGATAGATAAGACGATGGACTTTGAATGGCTAAAAATTTAGATGGAACACTTTCAGGCATAGGTAGCCCAATTGTGAAGCCCATTGTCAGATTTAATACGTGTGACTATTTGGCGTGACTGCACTTTTATTCGTTTCTCTTTTAAATCAACTTTATAGTAGTTGCTGGTGGACCGCATTACCATTGTCTTAATATTTAACTAATATCGTTTACAATTGTAAGCTTAAGTTACTTTAATGGTTTGTAAAGTCTTCTAAGTTTTTTTTTTTTTTACGAAGTCTTCTAAGTTCTATCACACAATTCCTTAATTTCTTTAATACTGTGTTGATAGGGGAAGATAATGGAAATCTGCCACTTACCTATTTGGTTGAAGAGTTGGTAATCGAACGGATGGAACATAACACACTTCTATCGTTTAGTTGAGAGTTTTATAATAGAATGGAACGGAAT
>JANZXV010000009.1:14011652-14030248 GCA_027576455.1 Erythroxylum roigii
CCAAAATGTCATCAATAAAAACAATCACAAAGCGATCTAAATAAGGTTGAAATACCTTATTCATCAATGCCATAAAACCTATCAGAGCATTAGCCAAACCAAACGGCATCACCAAAAACTCGAAATGCCCATATCTGGTTCTAAATGCACTCTTGGAAACATCCGCCTCAGCTATCTTCAGCTGGTAATATCCCGATCTCAAGTCTAACTTTGTGAACACCTGAGCTTCTTGTAACTGATCAAACAAATCATCAATCCTCAGCAATGGATATTTATTCTTAATTGCTATCCGATTTAATTGTCAGTAATCAATGCACAATCTCAGAGTTCCATCTTTCTTCTTTACAAACAGAATTGGAGCTCCCCAACGTGACACACTAGGCCTGATGACGCCCTTGTCTAACAACTCCTACAACTGCGTCTTCAGTTCCTTTAATTCAACAGGTGCCATCCTATATAGGGGAATTGATATAGGAGTGGTATGGAACAATATCAATGGTAAACTCTGTCTCCCTTTCTGGGGGTGATTCTGTAGGAAACACATTCAAGAAATCCCTAACAACTGGAATATCCTGAATGATTTGTTCATTCCGAGTGTCAACCACGTGGGCCAGGTAAGCCTCACATCCACCTCGGATCAAACTCAAAGCACTCATGAATGAAATTAATCGGGCTGACCTGCCTGACTAACTCCTTGAAAAACTACTATTGGCTGATTGGGAGATTTAAGAACCACTTCCTTAGTATAGCAATTCATTACAGCCCAATGAGTTGTAAGCCAATCCATACTAAGAATTACATCAATTTGCTTTAACTGTAAGATGATCAGATCAGCTTCTAACTCTGCCTAATCAATCCGAACTATACATATTTTACATACCTCACCAACCACTGTTGTACTTCCCACTGGAGTACTTACCTCTAACCCACATTTCAATATCTCTCGCTCACAATGCAATCTAAATGCCGGATGCGGTGTGATGAATGAATGTGTTGATCCTAGATCTACCAGTACATATGCTTCAAAATTAAAAACATTCAACACATCCGCTACCACATCTGAAGAGTTATGTGCCTCCTGCTCGGTAATGACATAGACCTTGGCCTGAGATTGCAGCTGGTTGCTCCGCATCTCGAGCCTGACACTAGGTCCTGCTGACTGAGTCCTACCTCTACCTCTGTTGGGACCCAATCCGGGAACCGAATCCCAACCGGAAAACGGAAACGGAAAACGAAAAATCGAAAAGCAGAATTCTGAATCGAATGCGAATCGAACAATAAACCAAATCAAAAGCAGTAATCGAACCGAATCCAATACAAAGCGAACGAAATAATCAAACTGAAACATCCGTTGCAAACATGGAGCATAGCAAACTGATCGCGTTGGAAATACAAAGTTAACTTGTAAAATTTTCTATCCCTTTTTGGTAAAATGAGAGTGTCGGGTTTTATTTGGACTCTATGGACGATGTGTGACAGTTTTGTGCGAAATTTCATTTTTGTGATCTATAAAGATCCGATTGAGGCGTTTTCTGTTTTTATTTGACCTAGCGACATGAATTTCCATATTAGCTTAGGAATTGGATTCTATGTTGGGCCCTAAGTAAATCAATTTTATTGACGGAAATTCAAATCTTACAAGATTTGTTCTGAGGACTTTAATGGAGTTTATAATCTTATATAAGTATGAGGGTTCTGGATTAAGTAGTTGGATTCCGAATTCGGGATCCAACATATAAAATATTATATTAAAAATTTAAATGCACAATGATATAATTTTAAAGATCACGTTACTAGTACTAATAACTTGTCCTTTTAGGCTAGGTGCATTTTTTGAAGTTCCAATTGTAGCGCCAGATTGTTGATTAAGAGCTTCTATAGCTTCTGACTCCTCTATCGTACTAGGTTCATTTTATTCATCATCCATATTTGATAAAGATCTTCCATTGTTAACCCTCTTGCGGTTTTGCATATAATTACCAAATTTAATCATCTTGCACTTTTAAAAATAAATACATATTAGGAACAAGTAACATAAGCAGCTAAAACAAATCGTAAGAGAAAACGTATTCTGTAAATTTCCTGGTGTGCTATGACCATGCATGTGTATCCACTTATTCTTAAGAGTGTAACTTTCCTTCTTATCTACTCCAACTTCTTGATGGGAGACTAATTGGGAATATCACGATTGCTTTCAAAAAATCAATTTGCTGCTTCCTTACATCTATCTCTATTTGATATCTTGTTAAAAAGCAAGGGCGATTATCATTATGGTATTTTGTTGATGCATTAAGTTGACATTTAGAAAGAGCTATGGACATCTAGAGAGAGGAAGGAGAGACTTCTCTAATGACATAAAAAAGCACTTTTCTAGGAAATAAAACAAGAAAACAAACTGAAAATAACCAACAAAAGGAGATGAACTATCATTTTCCACATACATTTAAATTCCATCCAGTCATTGATCAATTAAAGTTTCAGTGCACATGGAATGCTTGTCTAAGGAAGATTCTAAAGAAAAGAAGAGGCAATGGATATTATAAGAAAATATAGCATTTCTATTATAGCAACTAGAAATGGAAAGATATGAATTGAAAGCTGTCAGGCATGGACAAGAATAATTACCCTAGATCATTTAAAACTTAGCTAAAAATAGATACCAACAATTGAAGATAACAACATAATTTGCATAAAGGCAATCAGATTAATTGCAACCTTACAGTATACTCACGAAATAAGGACAGAATCAGAAGTTCATGAACCCATGCTTTGTTTCTGCAGCAGTTTTCAACACATTCTTTTTTTTCAATGTTATACAATGAAAAAGGAGGCAGTCAAAAGTGCATAATTAAAGTAAATTCCTCCATAGCCACTATTGTTATACTGTTGTTTACCTCTGTTATACTGTTGTTATAAAAGATTTAGAAGAATAAGTTAAACAAACAACAATGGTCGTTTACCTGTTAGTATTTGAGCTGAGGAATTGGAATGAAGCAGAGTGGAGAACTATGCAGATGAAGAAGACTGTAACCAAAGATATGGAATGAAGTAGAGTGGAGAACTATGCAGATGAAGAAGAAATTTATTCACACCACTAATAAGGCAATTGTTCACGATTCATCTTTTTCTACCATCTTTACTATTTGAGAATTACTAAGAATTCCTTACATAAAAATAATTGTCGCTATTAAATGTTTATACTTTGTGTTGGGAGGAACAAAAACGCAAGAACAAACCATGCAGTAGATGGCAATGCAAGCTGGAAGCATGAAGCAAAATGGCAACGCAAAAACAACGTAACTGAGGACAGGAGAAATGACTACGTAGCACGTGGATTACTAACGCACATCAGCTGGACATGAAAACGCAGGCGTTTACCCCTACATGGCTAAGAGATGTAAAGTAGAGGTGGAGCAAAAATTAAACAAAGAATAGAGAGAGGGCGATTTGTCTAGCGATGCAGCGGGAACAGGAGAGGCAAACATTAATTTCTCCTCTCAATCACGAAAACGCAGACGTTTGGTGAGGGTGCTGTGACAGAGACTAGGTTATTCATGGGTGAATAGAGACTGAGTTAATTTCTCCTCTCAGGAAAATACCTTATGACAGTCACGATAACGGTATAAGGTATTTTCCCTCTCTCTCTCTCTATATATATATATCGTCTTCTCTGTTTTTCCTTATTTGGGTATTTAAGCTAACCGAGACTGGGTTATTCATTGGTGGATTTTGATTTATTCTTAGTAATGCGTCAATGTTAAATTGGAAAATATTAATGCTTATAAAGTTCCCTATCCTAGCAAGTTCTGTGTCAAATTTTGTTGAACCCATTCAATTAATTTATACTGTAGGACAATGACGATTGACAAAACTTGGATGGAAATTTCTAATAGAGCACTGCCACAATATGAAAAAGGAGTTAATGAATTTCTAGATTTTGTATTTAGACATTTTGATGAAGGAAGAGCAGTTTGGTGTCCTTGTAAAAAATGCAACAATAATTTATTTAGGACAAGTCAATCAATTTATGAACATCTTATGTTAAATGGGATAAACAAAAACTACAAGCAGTGGTACCATCATGGAGAGGTTCTACAATATTTTTCTGATGACGAAAATGATAGTAATCAGAGTAATAAAAGTGAAAATGATGATGGAATGCGTGATATGTTACATGATATTGCGAGGGATAGTTCTTATGATCTAAATGAAGAAGCTGATGATCCTATCAAAGGTGGCCCCAGCAGTCCAAATAAGGAAGCTACTAAGTTTTATAGATTATTGAGAGAATTGGAGCAAGAGTTATATCCTATTTGTGAGGAATCTTCCACGCTATCATTCATTGTTGAATTATTGAATTGGAATTATCTTTACGGGATTGTGCAAATGCAGTTGATGGAATGCTTCATATAATGAAAAGATGGTTTCCTAAAGGTAATAAAGTTCCTAGCTCATATATTGATTGTAAAAAACTTTCTCGAGATATAGGGCATTCATATGAGAAGATAGATGCTTGTGTAAATGAATGCATACTTTACAGAAATAAATATGAGAATGCTCAATCTTGTCCAACATGTGGTGAATATAGATGGAAGAATAATGGGAATATTGGAAATATGATTAATGAGTATGACCGTAGGAAAAAGATTCCGTAAAAAGTGTTGAGATATTTTACGTTAACTCCTCACTTGTAAAGATTATACATGTCATCTAAGTTTGTTAAAGATATGAGATGGCATAAGGAAAACCTTGTAATAATGAGTTTATGGGATTCTTTAGCTTGGAAAAATTTTGATACCGTGCACCCCTTTTTTGCAGTAGACCCCACATAATGTTAGAATTGGTTTAGCAAGTGATGGTTTTAACCCATTCGGGAATATGAGCACTTCTTATAGTGTATGGCCAGTAGTTTTATTTCCTTATAACCTTCCACCATGGCTCTGCATGAAAGATCCTTATTTCATGATGTCACTTTTGATTCCTGGTCCGAAAGCTCCTGGAAATGATATTGATGTATACTTAGAGCCGTTGATTGATGAGTTGAAATTACTTTGGGAGATAGGTGTAGAGACATATGATGCATTTTTAGAGAGTAATTTTCAATTACGAGCAGCTCTATTATGGACCATAAATGATTTTCCAGCTTACAGTAATTTATCCGGATGGAGCACCAAAGGCAAGTTAGCATGTCCTGTTTGCAATCTTGAAACATCTTCTCGTAGGCTTCAAAATGGACGTAAAACATGCTATCTTGGTCATCGTCGCTTCTTACCAACTAATCATTCGTGGAGGAAAAATGCTAAAGCATTTGATGGTACCAAAGAAAATCGAAGCGCACCAAAGCAATTATCATGGGATGATGTTGTTGAACAATATAATCAATTTTCTCAGGTGAAGTTTGATTGATTTTAATTTATTTGTATATTTTATTTGTATTTTTTTCTTATTATACTATTTTCATTAAACAGGTGAATTTTGGAAAGACTATAAGGAAAAGAAGCATAGAGATGCTCTATTGCTCAGAAATTGGAGAAAAAAGAGTATTTTCTTTGAACACTCATATTGGAGAACACTTAAGTTGTGACATAATCTGGACGTCATGCATTTCAAGAAAAATGTATGTGATAACATAATTGGGACTTTGTTGAACATTGAGGGGAAAGCAAAAGATACTATAAATACTCGTTTTGATTTAGAATCTATGTGTATACGTCCTGAGCTTTATGCAACTCCCACAAGTGATGGTAGATATGCGTTTCGCCCTGCATGTTATACACTATCTAAAACTGAAAAAAGAGCATTTTGTCAGTTCTTAATTGATCTAAAAGTTCCAAATGGCTAATTGATCTAAAAGTCCCACTTGCCCCCACTGTGACTCCGCCACTGCTCATATCCAACCCAAGACTCAGTTGCTGGTCTTAGAGCTCACTCTGATGGATCAGGAATATCTATTCTATTACAAGACCACGTGAGAGGTCTTCAATGGAGTGTCGCCAGAAGGGAACACAACCACTGGACGCCATAAAAATGTAGTTCCCTACCAATGATTTAAATAGCACTTACCTCAGTGATTGTTCCAGTAATATTATGTTTTTCTTTGGATTGCTACAATTGATTATTAGAACAAACTTAAGAATTGATTCAATCAAAAGACTTCAATGCCTCCTTTTCATCACACACGAAAAAGCTAATGTCTCCGATTCTAGATGACAAATCAAGACTAAGTAAATTGATGTGTAAACAAAACAAGAAGACGGTAAGCTATTAATAGGTATGGATTGGAGTAGTTGATCTTATTTGAACCAAAAGGGGCAATGGATATCCTATGCAATTTGCTAACCTTCCCTAATAGCTCCATAAATTGTTCATTGTAACTTCAAGTCTCCATGGAAGTAGCCTAAAGTTTCAGAGGGATCGATTCAAAATGGCAAAAGACTTGGCTGTGTTCATTTTTTAACTTCTCCATAAGCAAACCATGGGATGATAAGTTGTTTCTTAGACAAAGTACGTGAAATTGGAAAGTAGTTGCTCAATTAACGACATATTAATCGGGAACAAACAAACAAAAACCTTAAGAGGGACAAGACTAATATTTTTTAAAAAATTTGACTAATATTTTTTATAATTTAATATTTTGAAAATAAATAATTTAAACAAATTAAATAAATTAAATATAATTTGATTAACTTAAATTTCAACTTAACAAATTTTAAAGTCATATTAATGATAATAAATTAGTCGGGTATTATTTGAAATTAATAAATTAAATTAATTTTAAAATTTAAAATTTAAGATAAAAATTTTAATTTAAACAAACCCAAACAAATCGATTGTCAATAGGAACGGTAACAGGAAAAAAATATGCTAGTTTGACTCGAAGCTTGTCCAGGCCCAAATATCTTGATGATCATCAGTTCACCGTCATCCTGCTCTCTCTTTCCTTCAAAGTTATGTATACCAAATATCGATGATATGTAAAATATTACTTTTGGATTATCAATAAATGTAGTTTGAATATTAATATATTAATAATGACAATTTAATTGTGAAGGTACTAAATTGTCACAATTCCAATTGTATTAGTGACACAAAAATAGATTATCACAGTTAAACCAAACAATATTATCAATCAATTGTTTTGTCATAACAAACCTCGTATCTGTGACGAAATAATACTTCGACAACAACAAATTGTCACTAAATTACAAATGATAGTGACTATAGTTATTGTTTGGTGATTGTGATAATATTAAGTAGACACTAACTAATTGAATATTTACTGACAAAAATTTTTGTCACAATAAGTAACATATTGTGTGACGATAAACTGTTTTGTCACAACAGGACAAAAAATTAGTGACCAAACTATGTTTTGTTACAATAAAAATAAAATATTAGTTACCAACATATGTTTTGTTACAATTACAATTAATTCCCGCCAAAATTATTTTTGCGCTAAATTTCATAGGTTTTTAGTGACAACACTTAGTGATAAAATAAAGTTTAACACTATTAATATATTAATAGTGACAATTTAACTCTGAAAGATACTAAATTGCCATAATTACCATTGTATTAGTGACAAAACATATAAATCGTCATAGATAATCCAAACAATAGTGTCAATCAATTGTCTTGATACTAAAAAATATCATATTTGTGATGACAAAAATATTTGTTTACAAAAAATTGTCACTAAATTACGAATAGTTGTGACCGTATTTATAGTTTGGTTATTGTGACAATATAAAGTAGACACTAATTAATTGAATATTTATTGACAAAATTTTTTGTCATAACAAGTAAACTTTTATGTGACGATTAACTGTTTCGTAACAAAAAGAAAAAAAATATTAATGTCCAAACCATGTTTTGTCATAACAAATAGAAAATATTAGCTACTAGCATATGTTTTGTCACAATTACAATTTATTCCCGTCAAAATTATTTTGGCGCAAAATTGCATAGGCTTTTATTGACAAAACTTAGTGATAAAAGAAAAGTTGTCACTATTAATATATTAAAAGTGACAACTTAATTGTGAAGGATACTAAATTGTCACAATTACTATTGTATTAGTGACAAAAAAATAAATCATCATAGTTAATCCAAACAATAGTCTCAATCAATTGTCTTGTCACAAAAAACCTCGTATTTGTGATGAAACAATAGTTACTCAAAAAAATTGTCACTAAATGTCGTAACTTTTGTAGTACTTCTAGTAGAAATTTCTTTCTAGCTTAATATTTTCACTAATGACAATAGCTTTATACAAGGCCTTACTGAACCGACTTACTCAACCTTCTACACTATTCCTCTTCCTCACAACTCGTAAAAGTATTTCACACTCGATAAAACTATCGACTTGTGTTAACCTTAATAGAGGATTTTTCTCAACAATCTTTTAATGAAAGACAATAAACAAATAATTCAAGTGATTAAATAACTAAGAACAAAATAGAATACACTTAAGATAGAAAGGAACAACTTCTTGATGTTTTCAGCTCCTCTAAAGACAAATCTAAAAGTTTTTGCCAGTGGTACTGTTGTAGTTAGTCTAGAAAATAAATCAACTCCCAAGTTCCAATTGACATTGGAGAACTGAAGAAGATACCAAGCTGATTCACACAAATATCAACACAAAGCCTCAACTACACCAAAAACACATCCACCACGACACATCAAGGATTCAACACACAACTATTATCACGCTGGAGTCACAAGTCATAATCTTATCAACAATGCAGCCAACAACCAACTCTTGGCAAAAGTCACTCACATAAGACAATCAACCAGTTGTGAACCACACTACAAGATTTCACGCTCACATAACCAATTAATGAATAGAAACCACAACACCAAGATGGAATACTGTAACATCCCATTATCCCATGTTAAGAGTTAGAACCCTAGAATAGTGTACATGAGAGATTATTGAGAAGTTAAAAAGTGCATTTCATGCTCATGCATAATATAACATACACGCACATGTGAATATTAATTATTGCACACATTAAAATGATTGTACATGCATTCATTGACACTTTTCGGGGTATAATTGATTTATAAATGTGATTATGTTGAGAATTCTGGATTATATGCATTGAAAATTGATTTGGTGATAATAATTGTTGATCTAGACTAGGAAATTGCTGAAATTTTGGGTATTTTTATACTAGGAAAAATGCCAAGTGCTGTGACAATTGATAAATGGTAGTTGAAATAAAAGTCAAATGGTAGTGAAAATTTTGATAAATAACTTTGGGATTTATTGACAAGTGTCATTAAAAATTGGGAGACAATTGGAGTAGAAAATGGAGTTGATTGGATAAGTTAAATAAAATAACCTAGTTTAAACCTATAGAGATTGGACATGTGGCAAATGACAAGTGTTACTTGCCAAGCCATATCTTTATCTCACGATTCTCTTAATTACTTGGAAGACCATTAAACTGTCTTGAATCTTGCTTTCTTCTTCTTCTTCTTCTTCGTGGCTTTCTTCTTCACATTCTTCACGAATTTTCTCACCAATCTCCATTCAATTTGAACCTAGCTCTCTCATATTTCACTTGCTACTCTCACCTTGTTTTCTTCGTCATTTGTCACAAGAAAATCTAAACGCCCTAAGCTCCATGATGTTGTGCGTGGGTTGTATGAGAAGTTAGGGCTTCTTGGTGTTCTTGAAGAGTTTGAAGATTTTGAAGCTAAATCAAGTAAGTTATACTTTAATCATCTGGGTAGTGTTAAATGAAACTAATACGATGAGTAATTTAAAATTGATGACTTGATCATGAAATTATATGTGTGAATCGTGAGTGATGAAATGTGCATATAAATGTCTTGTTTTTGCATATAAGATGATTAATCTTTCATAAGTTGGCGTAGAGATAAGTTTGAACTTGAAAGATCATTAAAATGGTGTAGAAAGAAGTGTAGAAATTATGACTTGTAAATTGGATATTTATGTTCTGTTTTCTTGGTATATTAAGTGAATTTCTTTGATTGTTTTAGAGATGAACAAACATGAGTTTAGAGCTAATAAAAAGGAGTATTATAGTGTTTTTAAATGAGATAAATTAAGGTGATATCTAGGAATGAAATGAAGATGAAAAATGAAGCGGAATATGTGCAGAAAATTGAAGATGAATGTGTATATGAATATGTTCTGTTTTGGTGTGTAATAATGTGAATGTTAGTAATTGCAATAGAGATGAAGTAGAGTGAGTTAAAAGTGAAAGAAAGGGATAGTCTAGTGTCTTGAAGTGAGGAGAATTAGGATGATAGTTCATAGATAAAGGAAAGGTGACAGTGGAGTTGAATGTATGCTGAAATATTGAAGAATGCATAGAAATGGTTGATGTTCTGTTTATGGGGTTATGATCAACAATCTTCTATGATGTGTTTTGTGGATGTTTTGAATTGGAATGGAGGTGACAATGAAGAGGAATTGAAGTAGGAATGAAAGATATGCAAGAGATGTGTTCAATAATACACTTGGAAGGGGAAAGAGAAAGGATTTAGTAAACCAGAAAATAATGGTGATATATCTTGTTATATATTTATGATTGGTAAATTAAATGAGTAGAGTTTTATGGATTTTAATGCAACTAATATGGTAGTTGAAGTAGCATGTAATGAAGTTGCATAAATGAATGTGAATACTGATGAATTTGGTGTAAAATTATGTTAGTATATGTGTAGAAATCGTGGGAAATGCTGTTAAGTGAGATATGCTTCTCATATGTCCGTTACTCGGACTTCAGGTCCGCTAGGTAGATATTATCAAGAATTCTAGCTTCCCAGCTCTGTTTATGTCCGTTTGGAGGGACATATGTCTGCTGGATGGACATTCTCAGGACGGTTACATAAATGTGCAATTTTGACCCCTTAGACTACAAAATCTCTCTTTGGGGTCTTCACGGAAGTTGTAGAACTCAAAGTCCTCTTCAAAAGCGTTCTAGAATGACATTAATCTGACATTCATAGCAAAAGTTATGTTTTTTGTCCGAAAATCATGTATATATATAAATTATTGACTTATTAATAATTTCCTATGAGGTATTTAGGCTTGAATGTGATCTTGAATGAGCCTATTTGATGATGAATTGAGATTGAAGTAAGAAAAGTGTATTAGGTATTAAGGAATGATTTAAAGATGATGTTAATGGGTTATGAGACGTGTATTAAGGAAATGTACCTAGGATTGTCATTGAGCATGCATTGTACACAATCCATATATACATATGTGCATAAATGAGTACTTATATAATTGTGCAAAGTTGTGACGTATGTAAATGTGTGTTGTATGATATAGAAGAGCAATTAGAGCGATAACATCCAGACGTTGCTGGGACTTCGAGGCAATAGCTATCTGGAGCAAACTGTGAGTAACCTAGATAGTCTCACTATGATTATTGGTTTGTTTGAATTATGTATTGAATTATTATGTGATGTGTATGTACTGATTCGGGACATTGAATGTCTGAGGCGTCTGATGCATAAATAACATTAGAAGTGCTAATTGAATGTGAATTTGGCTGAATATGTGATTTCTTAACTTAAATGTTGAATGTCAGACCAAGGTCCGATGACAAATGTGAATAAGACTGTGAATGTGATTGATTGAACACAATGATTAATTGAATATGTGTGGTGCATTGCATTACATGAATGCATGAAAGATAAAAGCAATTATGATCGAAGTCGCCAGTAAAAAGAGCTTAAAGCTCAGAATATGCTAAAAGCCTCTGGCTCAATATGTAAAATGAGCCATGTATCTCCAACGGATAAGGGACAATATTAATAAACCCAGTATCCACAACGGATACGGGATAGTGAAAAAGGCACTTAGTCACAGCAACGAAATAAATGAATGTGAGTCTCATGAGCATTGCATATACACTTGATGTATGTACGAATTGAACGATTGTAATGTATTATTGAATTACGTTGAATGAGAAGTGTGAAAATTGTGTATAAGGTGTTTTGTGATGCTACATGATGATACTTGAAATGATATGAACTATGTGATTGCATGGATTATTGTGTTATGTGATATGAGTGAACCATCGAGAATGGTTAACTCACAGAGTTTGCAAAACTCGTCAAAAATTGCACATTGACTTTTCAAGTTCGAGAGAGACGATATAGCTTCTAAGTCAATTTAGAAGAGAACTAGTATTGATTTTGGATAGAAGACATGACTCAAAGGTCGGTAAGCTAGGATTAATTGAGGGATTTAGATAATTTTTTTGTATAATTCCTCATGTATATAGCATGTTCGGTATACAGAGATGTAAACTCTGATTAGTTTTTGATAATGTATATATATGGATGTTGTAGCACCCTACTCCCGCAATGAGCCGAACCCGACATCGATGGTGATATCCGAGTCCGTGCCCTACGAGGGTGCGTGCTAAAGCACTCAATCATTAAGAAATTTGTATAATTTTTTTTGAAACACAAACACATTTTTGCGGAAATTGAAACTCACATTGGGCCCATATTCATTCATAAACATTTTCACTTAACACAAATTTCAATAGCCATTCGGGCTGTTGGCCCCCGAAATTTTTCTTATTGAATTAAGCATGATTTAAATGAATTATGAGGTTTGATGGATTAATTTTTGGAGCTCATTATTTTATGTCATGGTTAGTAGGATTTTTATGACATAGATTAATTGAATTGAAGCATTAACGTTATAAGAATGAATGAAGGGCATTGTTGGAAGTTCACTTAAGGGTATAAGACATAAGGCTTAAAGGAAGGAGCAAAATGGACTTTGCACACTCATTGAGGGTATAAAAAGAAGAAGTTAGTGTTTTGCTTAGAAATGGAAGAAGAAGTCGTGGAAGAAGAAGAGAAAAATAGGAAAGCTAGGGTTTTGGAGATCCTTAAAGAATTTGAAGACATTGAAGCTAAATCAAGTAAGTGTGAACATCAACCCTTCTTGATTTGTTGAATGAAGCATATTTAGTGATAGTTATAGAAGTGAAAATGAGGATGAATGGTATAGGAAAATGTTTTAATCTTTTGGGGTTAATGATCAAAGATAGTTTTTGATGTTTTGTTATTAATTTTGGGTTAGAATGAGCTTAGAAATAAAGTAAGAATGATGTTTTAAGGTTAAGATAGGTTATAATTGAAAAATGGGAAGTGTATAGGTGAAAAATGCCAAGAAAACAAGTTTTCGGGAGGATTTTGGACTCGCACGTCGCGATGTGCTTATGCCCTCGTCGCGACGTGCTCCAGCATTCTCGCTGCGGCGAGAGTCCATTTTCCTGCACTGACATGCTTCGGTATTTTAGGCATAACTTTTGCTGTAGATGTCCAAATGAGATTATTTTTGATTGGTTGTAAACTAGAGACATAGGGATACAAGTTTTATGAAGAAATGAAGTTGTAATTCAGTTGCTAAGAATTTAAATTTTTGGATGGAAGTTGAGCATGGAATGTTGTTTCAGTATAAGAATAGTCTGAAAGTGTTTTGGGCATAACTTTTAGAATACTAAACCAAATTGGATGATTTTGGAGTCATTAGAAACTTAAGACAATGGGGAACATTGTTCTAGAAGAAAGTATTATCAAATTTCTTCATTTACCTGATCATAAATTGGAATTCCTATTAAATAGAATTTTTGGCTATTGTTAAAGGAAATTAAGAAAGGCAAGAGAAGAAAAGGGTGAGGCACCTTTGACCAAGTATTTGAGTAAGGATTTCTAAGGTGGGTTTCATGTTTATAATAGAACGAATGAGCCATAAATGTTTTCCTTCAAAGTAAGAGAATAAAATGATTTCAAATTGCTTCATAATGGTTGCATTATTGCTTTTGAATGATTTGATAAATTGCTATATGTTGGTGTATGAATTTTGTTGATGAAATGTGACATATTTCATGTTCATGAACAATTGTGTTTCTGAAATATGCCTTTGTCGAAAAGTGTTAAGAAAAATCAAGTTTCGAAAATATGCCATTTTAGGCAACAAGTTTACAAAATTATGAAATACATATTATGTGGGTTTGTGGTGGTCCCCTAAGTTAAGTCAAGTGCATTTTGACAAAAGGCTTCTCCCACCTACCCACTAGTGGTATGGAGCTCCTTCATAGACTCTCATAAGTTCACGGTTACGTAAGACCATTAAATGGGATTGCGATAGTATGTTCTGTTCATGACTACACAGGACCCTTATGGGAAATATGTAGTATGTTCTATTTTGGATCCACCCAAACCATTCTGACGTGCTTATGATATGATGACAAGTTGATGCATATATGATTTGTGTTATTGTGAAATGGTTAAGAATTTGCGAATTTTGCATTTTATGATTCAAGAAGAAATTTTCTATGACAAATGAACATTTTCAATGGTGTTGCTTATTTCTCCATTATAAAATTGTTACCCACGAGCTTTAAGCTCACCCCTATTCTCCTCCCCATGTCCAGGTGATGAGCAAAAGATGGAGTGAAAGAGAGTCAAGACCTAACTTTAATTATGCATTTTTTTGTTTTTTTATCTAGATTTTGTAACCATGAGATTTTAGTTGCATTTCAAGTATTATTAGTTCAAGTTTCTTATGTATGGATGATGTTGAGTGGAAATATGGATTTGCGTATGGATAAGGTTGAGGTGATGAATTTCGATCATGAATTGTTGATACATAAGTGAGATGTTATGGAAAACAAAGATAGAAAATTGTGAATGATGAGAATTAATTGTAAAGAAATGAATTAAATGAGTAGAGATTAGAGAGTTGAATGAAATAACATTGGTAATTGAATTGTCATGAAATGATGCTACCTTAGAGGGAGCGAATTCATGAAAACTTAGAGTAAAAGTAAGGATTGAATAGTCTTATGATATTTCGCAAGAGTTAAAATAAGAGTAATTGTAAAAACCATTGGAAATTTTAGGTTTAGGGGTTGAGATCTTAGGGGTTTCGCCGTGGCAAACTTTTCCCGAAGGATCTCAGTAGAAGTTCCCTTCCGTTCGCCGCGGCAAAACTCCTTGGCTTCACCGCAGCGAAGTCAATCTTTTAAGGTCGCCGCGGCAAACTTTTCCTGAAGGGGTTTGAGTTTCTCTCGAAGAATTTTGGTAGGTACAATATGATTGAGGGCATAATCATGAGAATGGATTGTTGTTTATCAATTGATCAAAAAAAATTCAAAATGGCATGAGACTTTAAGCTTCATGATTTTATTGGATTACGCTCACATTTGTATAACGAGCAATAATATGCTTACGTTTTATGGTTCAAGGGTTAGACTCCGAAAACAAGGCCTAACAACTATTCACCTATGTTTAAAACCTACGACCTTCTCATTTGAACGCAGACATTGCCTTCTGCGACACCTGCAGTTTGATCTTGTTAGCTCTCCTCTTTGTACTGTCGTTTCATGCTTGTTACTACTGCCTTTTTGGTGATTTATCCCAACAGCTACCATTTTTTCTCCTTTCAATTTTCTTCTCGTCTTTTAATTTTCTTATTCTTGCTCCATGAAAACAAGTGAAAATTAATCTTCGAAAAATGGCCCAAATATCATGCTTTTGACTCACTTTAACTTCTTTGCTTCCAAATTATGCCTAAAATCACATATGAGTCAAAGTAAGTATCTTAAGAAATTTTAAGTCAATAATCACTAAGTGTTGTGGAATAATTTCATAATAAATTAAGCACTTATCAAAGCACCACCAATTGAAAATTGAAATTCAAACATGGAAAATTGACAAATTATGAGAAAGGGGATTTATCCTATCATCAATGCTAACTTAATCACTTTTATATTAATGCGATGTTGGTCCTAAACTTTCAAATGGTGGATTAGTCTCTCTCAAGTTGTAATCACTAAGCCCTAAATCATAAACCCTAATTAAGTTAAATTATCAAACATGTAATCTCTCGATTAATAAAATAGCCCACAACCTAATTAGTTCTTAAGCATTCCAATAAATAACTGGGTCCTCACATGAGATCTCTCTCCGTATAATTATCGATTTGATTATTTGCATGGTCTATTAGATTGTTTAACTCTCATTAACAAACCTAATCATTTTGCATTCAGTTATTTATTATCGACGCATGTAATTACAAGAAATAATCACAAAACCCAACATCATTAACAAAAAAAACAACTAGATTAACATTAAATCAAGTATAAATCCCTAAAAGAAGTTAGAACTGAAGTGAATCACACTTTAGTATAGACTTAATATTCAACATACAAAACGCACAAGAAGGGGGCTTCAATTGTGTATCCTTTTTCTTAAAAAAATCCCCTTTTCAAAACTTCTTTTGAAAACTTGCTTTTACTCAACACTATTGAAAAATATTACGAAATATTGCAATTTGCTTCTAAGCACTTGTAACAACAATAGAAATTAAAAGTTGAGAGTTGAGAGTTGAGAGTAAGAATTGACACAGCAGGTTTATACTGGTTTACCCCAAACCTTGGGCTACATCCAGTCCTCATAATCTTTTCTGAGATTTCACTAAACTTCTCAAAAATACAAGTATTCTTTTCGTCGAGCCTCTTCAGGTCTCTTACAGCAAGTATTCTTTTCATACTTAGCTTCTTCAGGCTATCTGCTTTTCTTCTTTCTACTAAAAGATGTTTCGAGCTTTCTTACAGGCAATAGTAGCTCTAGAATTTAGCATAATGAATAATATTTCTAGCTTTCGACTCTCTAGCTCTTATAAAATTCACTATCTTTTTTTGAAATTCTCTAACTTCTGCAGTCTTCGACTCCGACTCGTATTTATAGCCTTCGTCTTCAACTGCTTCTTTATTCTTGTTTCTTGATCTTTGAAGAATCAGTTATTCAGTTGATTTCTGTAACTAAATCAATTTGATTAATCATCCGACGTGGTATCGAGTCTTCGTCTTAGTTTTGCTTTCCGCTTCCGTCTCATTTTCTATCGTCTTATTTTTATCTTCCATCTCATTTTCGATTTCCGTCTCATTTTGCTTCCGTCCCATTTTTCTTTCGTCTCATTTTTCTTCCGTCTCATTTTGCTTCCGTCTCATTTTGCTTCCGTCTCACTTTCTTCATTCATTATTATTTGGTCTTCATCAAAATCATTAATCGTAAAGTCATTTTGACTTAACAATTAATTCCATAAAACATACAAATTTTCAAGTCTCAATTAAACTGCAAAATTTTAAACATTTAATATTTCTCAAGTAATCACAATGTAAACAAAACAAAGTAAATACTATTCTACCTCCTTCACTAAATTAAAATAATTTAATTAACGTATCCTCATAAGATACCACTCATTCACACAAGTTTTTGAAATGTAAGAAAGGAGCTCTCATCATCTTTTCAAAAGTACTTCGAATAGGATTATAATAGGGCCTAAGGTTTAAGTTGGCTAACCAAGAAAAGGATAGATGAGAAATAAAACTATTTACAATTAGTAGAGCAATAACAAATAAATAAATAAAACATTAGTCCACACTCCATTAAGTCTTTACCTTCTTTCAACCACCCCTTTCCCTTCATTCTTTTTTAAACAAAGAGTCCAAGCCAATCTATTTTTAACATTTTATTTTCATTTTTTCACATATTTACTTTTAATCTTTTTTGAATTACAACCAAGCTCCATTTTTTACATTGCGTCTGTTATACAATTTTCCACTTTCCCTATACTTATTTCATTGCATCTCATTTGTAAAACATCAAAATACAAGTAAAAACTCTACTAATTATGAATTAAACAGTAAATACTTATTTTTCTTTTTGTGATTAAGGTTATTTAGGAAAGATTACAAAGAAAGAGCTTGACTTTTAAATTAGGCTAAAAAAGGACGCACTAATCTATTAATGTACAAAAGGGCTACAATTTGGCTTAAATTCAAATCCTAGGTGACTTTATCATTTTTCATGTTTGTATGCATCTTATATGTAATCTCAAAAAGATGAAATTCAAGTTCTAGAAATTCATAATCAAAGAATGTATCCACGTAAGAAAAGAAATTTTTCATTAATGCTTAAATCCTTATACGATCACTCATGTCCTTTACTTAACAAATTCAGTTTCATATTATTCATAAAGTCAAGATTTGCATAACATTTGCTTAATTATATTATAAATTTAATTTTTAACACTCAATCTCAATCTTAAATTATGTATAAACTTATTTCATTAACCTAAAGATACTAATGATAAGCTAAACTCATAACCTAATAAAATCTAAAAATATATAAAAATGATAACAAAATCAATGGAATTAGATTTAACTCTACTCCACCCCTACACCTAGAACAATATTATCCTTAAGATTGTGCATCAAGAGTAATAAAAGGATATAAAAAGCTCCTTGAACACCTAGACAGTTGAATTGGAAATTCTCTATTATAAAATTTCTTTTATACTTAAAATCTACAAGATACTCAACATTGGTGAATTGCAATTAGATTTTCAATAACTTCAATTTAATATAAATAATATATCACAAGTTAGTAAAACAATATACATTATAAAACATCCTCATTCTAACTACATATATGTATATGCTGTAGGAAAATCCCGGGAGGTACATCACATGTACCAGGTGCGGAAAACAAAAATTTTTGTTACCGGGACCTTCCCG
>JANZXV010000009.1:14030348-14048992 GCA_027576455.1 Erythroxylum roigii
AAGTCGACTTACACTAGGGGACAAGTCGACTTATCAGAACCGTGCAAGCATAAGTCGACTTACATAAGGTACAAGTCGACTTACACTTACACAATGGTGGGGTCATATTCCACTTAAAGCTAAATTGTGGGTTGTTATGTCTAATAATAGGTGGACTGATGTTCCAGGCCAGGTGATTCATCTCATCCCTTCGTATACTCCTAATTGCAGGACACATGATAAATTCTCATGGTTAAACTAACCCCCTACTTCCTTTTCTAACAAGGTATATAAGAAGTGGCTAGCTCAGGGACAATCCCCTGTTGATTGGTACCCTACTGTATGACATAAGTCCCTAAGACCCAAGTCCTCCTACTTATTATAGTTGGCAATTTTGAACAAAATCACCACCATAGACAAAGTACACTTTCTGAATTTGGACAACACTTATGTCTTATGCAGGAATAATTATGAAACTAGAGACCGTCTCTTTTTCCAATGCCTTTTTGCTATGAGCATTTGGAGGAAACTTAAAGAAAAGTGTTATCGGAGATTGGATGGGTTTCTGCTTACTGTCATAGTGGACAACCTAAGGAATTTGAAGAATGTCCCTAAAAGGGATAAAGTAGTATTCATCATCTCACTGGCTTCTACTCTAGAAGAGATATGGAAGGAGAGAAATTTGCGAATTTTCACAAGTAAAATACGTATAGATATAGAGGTATTGAACTCTCTAATCATAAGGATTAGAGAGTTTCTATTTCTTTCGAAAGAACTGCTTATGTGTAGTGAACATGTAGTTAGATCTTGGAATCTGGGTTAGTCGTAACTAAATGCAATATGAAGAAAAAATAAGGGGAAAAGTATTTAAACTCATACCAGGTGCTTGTTGGAGGAGCTAATCCCAAGAATGTTCACTATATTTCTAGTAGATGCCTGGATGCTCTCGACACTATCAACTATGTTGTGTAGGCTGAGGAAGAGAGATTAGAAGAGGTTAAAATCGAGTAAACAACTTAGATATCTCTAGTTGTTACTATACTCACAGATCATGAAGAAGAAGAAAACACTTACCTCTTGGCAGACACTTTTCTCTTTTTACCAGTGACGGAGAGGAAGGATATTGCATTCACGAAGCCTTAAATAGAGTGATATAATGTCAGTAAGAACAGATAACAACGGGGGTGTATAGGTTTCAGTATCTTACCATAGTCTACCAGCTTGAGGAGGAAGATCCCATATGGGGCCCTAATTTGGGAGCTTTTTTAGTCTTTTTTTCTGTGAAAATTTCATGATTTGGGAATACGTGAAAGCCAACGATTATAACATATATCTGCGCATGCTATTGTTTCGTTCCTTCTACTGTTTTTTTTGTCTCTACGATGTCGTTGTAGGGTTGTTTTTTAGATATATTAGTTTCTATTAATTATGAGAGTAGTTTTTTAGATATAGTAGTTTCTCTTAGTTACAAGAGTAGTTGAATGTGTGTGTTTTTTATATGTATTAGTTTCTTCTGGTTATAAGAGTGACGGAATGTCTTATGTACTATTTTCTATCTATTTTTTATAAATTTAATTTTTTTAAAAATGAAATTCTCATTACTTACTGCTTCATGGACATGGTATCTTAGGTAATACCAGAGATCAAAAGAATATATTACTTCTACCACACAACTTTTCATCATCATGCATATTCACAGGAACACACACTTGCTGGATAAGTTATTATCCAAGGTATTATTAGAACTTCAAGTACATGTCTTATGTACACATCTACTTCTCAAGTCACAGAAAGTATCTTTTCATGATCATACATTCAATTGGCTACAACACAATTTCAAATAGACAGAAATTACTGCAATAATATACCAGCATTTGGACATTACAAACACCACGACCTTTTTAATTTGTCCAAGAACGGGTCTGATGACTAAAATTAGGTCTAAACATAGAGTTTCAGTAATTTAATATGTGATCTTCATATAGCACGACAAGAGCAATATTTTCTATGAATAAAGCATTAGACTCTTTAAGATATTTTCCCTGAACTACAGGTTCAAAATGTATTCAAACCTCGTTCCAGAGATGACGGAGCTAAGAAAGCAAGGTGGATCAACGGTGACTGAGACAGCAAATCCAAACTCACAAGACAGAACACATGAAACATAATAAAAGGCCTAGTCCTCAATGATGACGACGTCCTTGATGGCGCTTAACAAGGAAAACGAAAAGGTTTTGTAATAATCGGCGCCGACAATGTGCTCACCGCTCACCTCCATTGCTGACCGAATCATCCATCTGCTAAGGAAATGCAGTTCTCGCGTTCATATGCATCAAATTCAGAACCAAATCATCCTCCATCGTCTCCACCGTGATTCAACCATTGCCCACCACTTTATCTCCGCGTGTGAAGATCTCTGTCTCCTCTGCTTGTGTCTACCTCTCTTCTTCACCCGCCTTCAAAGACCCCACCTTTTCACTTGCAACACTCTTCTAAAAGCCTTCTCTCACGCACAAGTATCTGGTATTCCGTTTGAAATATATGCCCACATGCATAAGACCTCCATTCTTCCTAATAACTACACCTACCCTTTCCTTCTCAAGTCGTTGTCGGACTTCAGGAAGTTCAAACAAGCCCAATGCGTTCATACCCATGTCGCCAAATTGGGTCATTTGCTTGATATTTATGTTCAAAACTCGCTACTTAATGTCTATGCGTCTTGTGGCAAAATGAAGTTGTGTCGAAAAATGTTTGATGAAATGCTTGAGAGAGATGTCGTGTCGTGGACTGTTATGATTATGGGGTACGGGAATGCTGGGAAGTATGATGACGCATTGATTGCTTTCGAGCAGATGCTGAGTGCAGGCATAGTGCCTAATCGTGTTACCATGGTTAATGTTTTAACTGCATGTGCTAATTTTGGCGCCATTGAAATGGGTGTTTGGATTCATGATTTTATAAGAAAAAATGAGTGGGAATTGGATGTGATCTTAGGGACTTCTCTAATTGATATGTACTTGAGATGCGGAAGAATTGATGAGGGGTTAAATGTTTTCAGAAGCATGAAAAGGAAGAATACTTTTACTTGGAATGTAGTTATAAAGGGACTAGCTTTTGCTGAATGTGGTCAAGAGGCTATTTGGTTGTTTAACAGAATGGAGCAAGATGGGTTTAAAGCTGATGAAGTGACTTTTGTTAACGTATTTAGTGCTTGCAGCCATTCGGGTCTGGTTGATATTGGTCGAAAGATTTTTAGTTCGTTGGTTAGTGGAAAGCATGGAGTTTCACCTAATGCCAAGCATTATGCATGTATGATCGATCTCTTTGCTCGTGCTGGATGTCTTGATGAAGCTTTCAAATTCATCAACGAAATGCCTTTTCAGCCTACAGAGTCGATGTGGGTATCGTTGCTGGCTGGCTGTAGGAGTCATGAGAATTTTGAACTAAGTGAGATTGTGGGTAAAAAGCTTGTGGAGGTGAACCCAGAAAGTAGTGTTTACTATGTTGCCTTATCTAATCTGTATGCAGACATGGGAAGATGGAATGACGTTGCAAAAGTGAGGGAACTAATGAAAGAAAGGGGACTTAAGAAGGACTCGGGATGTAGCTCCGTAAAATCAGAAAACCAGGAACTTGAATACGGATCATTAATGCAATAGCGATAGCTTCAAGTCACCAAAGTAGGCGATCTGTGGGATCTCTTGTGATGAGTCCTCTAATCTATCTAATGCTACTTTCATACACCTACGAGGGTTTGATCGTAAAATTTTAGTTGATTCAGTTAATAGTTTTGGATCAGCCAGTTCTTCCTTTGCTTCGAGTTTCGAATTTGAAATGGATTGTCAGCCACATGTTATAGCGTTGAACAATATAAAGGATACGAGTGGCACCCAACAGTTGGCTGCACAAGACTTCTGATTTTATAGGATTGAGGATCTCTCACTGCCTCCTTTGTACGTTTCTGTATATGATGCTTCGAGTTGTCTATCCCATATAGAAACAAGAAGAAACAGGGGAAGGGGAAATGGGGAGTCATTGTATCTGTCGTTGCTTTCAATTCCTTATCCCTTTGTACAGCTACCATTTGTATTAAAATGAATAAGGCGTTGATGCTTGGCCCTTTCAATCAAAATTATATAAACGAGCAATAAAGCCACGAGAAAAGTCACATAGAAATTAGTCACTCTTTTTCTTTTAGTGTTTTTTTCTTGATAAGGGTCGATGTGTCATCAATTGTGCACAGACGCGAGATTCTTTAAGACTGCAAGCTCCAAACTCATCCATTTGATGGGACAATACAACAACTTTATTCCACGGGAAAGTAAGTCGATCAATCTTCGTATGGAAGATTGAAGACGCAGACTAAGATAAAAACTGCCGAGTGAAAAGTCAAAATAACATACAGCCTTATTCTGATAGTGAGTATGATTGGTGGGGCAGGACCATTAACTCGTTTTCATGGTTTAGGCAGGACCATTAACTCGTTTTCATGGTTTACTCGCCAAGACCTTACACCAGGAGGGTCTGGCTGTGATATCAGCAACCCACGCGTTCACATGGGGTCGTGACTCGAACAATTGCTTGCACGTTGTACCCAACAGGCACTGAAGGTTGGGGAGGTGGTGAAGATCCGCCAGAGTAAGGCAGCCGCAAGCTATGTACTTGGATTTAGCTAATTGTGCCTCGTAGACATCAAGAACCTTGGCTAGCTTCTCTTCATTTTCCTGGACCACTGCTGTGTCAGTAGTCATGCCAAACATCGGCTTGAAAACAAGTTCCCAATTCAGCTTTGAAGCTACTGGATCAAATTGGTGAGCTTCTACCTCCATCCATACTGATAACTTCGCCATTTCTTTACCTTGGCATATCAGGTTGGTGCCCTTATCAGCGAACTCATGGGCTATGTATCGGGTGATTGCCCTTGATTCTGCATATTCAGCAAAGTTTCGAACTTTCAACAACAGCTACTTACTGAATTCTGATCAGTAACACATGCACAGGAAGCCAAGAAGGAAGAGAACAAAGAGGAAACAAGTTTACCGAAGAGCGTCAAATCTCCATGTTCGAAGGCTGGAACTTGGCCAAAAGGCTGAAAAAACAACAAGAAATGGTCCTTCTCGTGTTAGCATATACAACAAGAAGAGTCCATTATCTTAAGAATCCGGGCATAAGCTGAACTTCTTAAAGGGACAAGACAAATGGTTGCTGTAAACTAATACATACAAGGGACTTTTGAGCTCTAATTGGAAGAAAGTCTCAAAAGTCTGAATTTGTGAAATAAGGTTATCCAACTTACATTGAGAGCAAGAAAATGATCCTTCTTGTGTTCCCCAGCTTTCATATCAACATTAACAAGCTCAAAGTCAAGATCTTTCTCATATAGGGTGACAAGGACCCTCTGTACTGCTGTTGACAAGATGCTTCCGTGGACTTTCATGGCTGCCATGATGGATTGACGAAGAACAGTGAGGGAAGCTCTGAAAAGAAATAGGGGCTGTAAGTAAAGAGGGGAAGAAGACTCAGCATTTAAAGGCCAGGGGATGATTTCAGGTCCTCTGTCTAATATTATGGTGTCTTATTATATTTAATAAATTTCAGCCATTTATTTATGTGGGGTCCGCATAAAACTCGCGTGGGTCTCGCAAAATAAATAGTTAAAATTTTATGAGACAGAATAAAATAGAATAAAACTAGACAGAGGATCTGGTTTTAGGAGAATTGGGCAATGTGAATAAACAAACAATAATGCATTAACAAAGGCTGACGGACTATTCTTATCTGTTATGTGACCTCAAATTAGTTTACAATGTCTAAAAAACTGATGTAGGAGTTCATGTGCTCCAAACATCTGGACTGTGCTCACATTTGCACTTGCGTCAGGCTCTACTAAATTAAGAAATTACACTTCAGGGCCTACAAATATAGTTTATTTAATTTTCTCTCCTCTCCCCAGAAAATTAAGTCTACTCTGGAAAGTTGTAGGAAAATTTTAATAATACGCCGCCTAACTCGAAAAAAGCTATTTTCAAAACTCGTAAGTATCGAAAGAAGTAATTAAATTACATTGGAAGGAGGGAGAGGATGGATGGATGCATTATTGACACCAACCAAAGTTTAATATTCGGAAAGTTCTTGGAAGGTGATGGCCGAGCCGACAATACTGGAAGATGCGCATGTGGTGGAAGCCAACAAATACCTATAATAATAATACCCGAGAAACGGGCCATGGACGGAGACATTTGGGGCTCAATAGTCAGTGTATTGGGCTATAGACGGAGACATGTGGGGCTCAGTAGTGTATTAGACTCTAAGTTTTTAAAAAGTTAAATAATTTTTTATTTTTAATACATATATATATATATATATAATATTAAAACTCTATAAGTTGTTGTAAAAGCAAGGTTGTCGTCTGTAAAGTTACAACTGTCATATATGGAATTATTATCTTTACAATTCTTTGTAATTATATTTTTGTAATTCAAAATCCTAGAAGAGCAACGTTGTCGTCATCTATAATATATATAATATATTAAAACCTTATCAGAGGTTACTCTTTATTGCCGTCATCTATAATATATATAATATATTAAAACTCTATCATAGGGTTGCTTTTCTGGAAGATCTTAATAGAAATCGTTGTCGTCAGCTCCCATTTGCTCTTCAGTGGATTATAGACAATCAACTTTTGGATGGTTCATAGGGTGACGATTGACGATTGAAAAAGATAAGACAAATACAAAAGTGATAATGCGGATAACAGATTGATTAGTTTTTATGGAAAAAATTTGCATTTTGTTGTTAAATAGAAAAGTGATTACGCGGATTGATTAATGTTTAATGGAAAAAATAAAATTTATAGAATTCGTAAATATTGGTTCTAATTAATTTTTTATTTTGCAGTTATAAAAATATATTTTAAAAAATTAAGACCGACTATTCAGTCATCATGTGGTTAAATCAGAATGTTAAGAAAACATCATGTATTCCCTTTGGTTTATTTGTTAGTCAAATTGTCATTACTTTTACCAGTTGCTACAGTCACAATGGAACGGGCTTTCTCCGCAATGAAAATTATCAAGAGTTCACTTCGTAATAAAATTGGAGATGACCTATTGAATGATTATTTAGTGTGTTACATTGAAAGAGATGTATTTGCAAATATTGACAATAATGTTGTTATGAAAAGATTTCAATCTATGAAAAGTAGGCGGGGATCATTGTAATTTTAGCTATTTTATATTCTTAATAAAACTTTGTTTTTTTATTTAATTTTGATATAAATTTTTTGTGAAATTTATATTTTATTTGGCCCCCCATATCTCCGTCGTTGGCTCCGTCACTGATTGAAACACCACTATTTTGTGTTGATTTTTCAACATCCTTTATGTGAAACTGTTGTCTAATTATAACATAACCACTATAGCTCATGGCATCATTTCTTGAACCATTTGCAATCCATTTTAGTATCTCCCCATCATCACATATAGAAATTTGGAATGAAACTTATATATATGATTCCAAAAAAGAGTTAATATTATTTAAATGACAACTTATAAAATATATACAAAATATTTTTAGGGCAATACCTTTTTCCTTTTAACCATGTTAAAAACTCTCGGCACGTGTCTTTTGAAGTAAGTTGTGATCCCTCTTAAGATTTTTATTCGATTTTTTAACTCCTCCAAAATTCCTATTCTTGTGTAAAATCCTAGGCAAATCCCAAATTTCCTTTATAAATTGCCCACCCTCTTCTTTTTCTAGTAAAGCTTCGGTCTTTTTCCCTTGAAAATTGAAAGTCGAAACCCTAAATATGTCCCTCTTCGTTAAATGATATCAAGCATTAATACTTCCTTTTGTTTTCCTATCTCTCTCGATCTTCCGGCTACTCTCGCTACTCGATCTACGTTTAGGTTGTTCGATTATGTTCTGAAGGTAATTTCTTCCTTTAAAGTAACCCCCGTCGCTATTTATGGTTTTTTATTTGAGGTTCAAAGTCAGATTTTGTTATATTGGTTTCACAATTGGGGGCATCGATTACGTGTTGCCTTCTTCGTAATTCTCAATCGATATTTTTGAGTATGTTTTCATATGAGAGAGTAGATGAATAATCGGATCCCTAATTCCTTGATGCTTTGGTTTCTCCCAATTGTCTCTGTTTTGTGTGAGAGGTGGAGACATATAAAAGGATCTAATTGCTTAGATGAGAGGTAGACTTTTCAAATGGTGTGTGTAATGTGATATGCTTTCAAAAGACGCTGATTTTATTTACTCTGAGCAGATTTACTTTTGCTTTGTGTTCAAGGTTCGAACTTCTCTGCAAATTCAATGGCTATTTCTATGGATATGACTCTGGATGATATTATTAAGAAGAATAGAGAGGGGGGCATAGAACGAGGTAGGGCTTGCTGAGGAGCTTCCTTCGCTAAACTTTAGAACAGGAGCTCTCATCTTTATCAAAGCACCTATTTTGACATGCAGTGGCTGAAGTCCTTTCACAGAGGTTGGTGAAGTCAAAAGATATGTCGTTCACTATGACAAAACTGGCCGCGCTAGTGTAAGTTCTATTGCTACTCAAATGGCTTGCACTTGCATTACGTTTAATCTTACCTTAACTGTGCTTGAAATCATTTTATGACTAGATGTGACTTGTGCGTGAATTGCATTGGGAGTTTGGAGGATGTAAAATGGTGAAGTACTGTAGTCTTTGTGCAATATCTTTTATTAAAGAGCATATGCTATTTCATAAGTTTCTGTTTTCTACAATGATGTTATGCGCTGCAGAATACGCATGTTGACAGTGTTTAAGTTTGTGTAAGAGAATGCAGTGCTTTAATCATTGATTAGTCTTAAAGTGGCTGAAGACATTAACACTCCTACGCCTGATCTGTTCTTTTTTTTTCTTTCCATTTTTCTTTTGAACGTTTTGGTATATCCTTTAATATGATCTTATTATGTGATTTGATTGCAGGGTTTAGCTGAAGTTGTATACATTAAGAGAACTGATGCACTTGCAGCTCTTAAAAAGTATAACAATATACTTTTGGATGGAAAACCAATGAAAATTGAGATTATGGGTGCCTAAGAAATGCCTATTTTAGCTCAAATGAATGTATCTGGAGTGACTGGAGCAAGGAACAGGGCAGTTGTTAGGAAGAATGTAGTTCATACTACTTGTATTTCTTCTGCTAAGTTGACAACTACTGAGTGTAGTTTTATGTCATCCCCAAAGCCTGGTTTGTGGGATAAAGTTTATCTGATACATGGAACTTTTTGAAGTCAAATTCCTAGTTGGTTATATGAAATGCCTATTAGCACCTTGTGGGTAATTGGGTTGTATAGACCTAGTTTTACCTTAGAGTGGGATAGATGAAAATGATCTTCTCTACTTAGTTGCTTTGATGCTTTAATAAATATTTGATTAATTTATGAGTTGCTTTGGTGCTTTAATAAATATTTTATTAATTTACGCTTGAAGTGCCACTTTGAGCCTGGATGAATTCATTTTACCAGTATAGTTGTGTCCGATTAGTTGTATTGGCCTCTATGTTTTAATACGTTGTCTATATGGTAGCTTTGTACCGGTTATTTCATTTTCCTTAAAGAAAATGTGCCATCTTTCTTTATTGCGGAGATGCTTTCTCTAGAAGGTGCAATCACATTGTAGCAGTAACCGCAAACCTTTTGTCAAAAGCTTGTTTTCTTGATTGTTTTTAAAGATTTCTTTTCAGAAATTGTTTGATGCCTGGAATTATGCAGTTTTGGAGCTAGTCGTGGTAGAGGACTTGCTGCGTCTAACCGTGGTTATGGGTAAGATTTATTGCTTACACATGTTGAATTTGTTACACTGACTGTTGAATGCTTCAAGTTTAATAAGTTTTTGGTCATGGGAAACATTATACTTTCTGGATTCAACCGTGATTCACTATTTAATTTCCATATTATTTTCCCCGTTTAAAAAGGCTTTTATGTTGGATTCATTATCTTGGTCTCACCTAGCATTGTCAAAATTTACATAATCATGGTTTCTTTGCCTGTTGGTGGATATTATATATTTTAGTCAAAACCGTGGTCGGGGGATGCGGAATGCTACTAGAGGTGGTGCTCGTGGCAGAGGCAGTGGCCGTGGCCGAGGTCGTGGTGGTCGTGGTCGTGGTCGTGGTCGAAAGCAACTTATTGCAACGTCGGCTGATGTGCTTGACAAAGATTTGGAAAATTATCATGCTGAAGCGATGCAGACCTAATCATTATCTAAAAGGTCAATAGATTAGCACCACTTAGTGATAAGTAAATTTGCATCAGGACTTCTGACGATGCAGTGGTCGTAGTTATAAATTTGACAGTGACTGGGTTACTTGGTGTTTATCTTCTCTCGTCATGTTTGATACTCCTTTTGAATTAGACCTGGAAAAGGTGTGTTGTAAATGAAGTTGAATCGTTTTTGGGGCTCGTTTGTGTCTAGGTCCGGTGGTGACCCGATTTTACCTCATGTTTGTAGGCCGAGTGATTGAAATGATTGTTCGAAGTTGGTTTTATTTTTACTTCCACCTATGTTAAATGTGAGCTCTCCACTCATAAACAGCTTCCAAATAATTCAAACTAGAAATAAAGATCATTCCACAACCAGAAGCTGCATGGATAATTGTATCATCAAAACGCCTATAAATCCTGTTTCTTGTGTTTTCTGGTCCGGTGTAAAAAGAACTGCTATTTCACTGCCATCCAAATTGAATGATTGAATTAAAAAGTTAAATAATTAAGTTTTTAAAACAAAAAATTAAAGAAACGATACTATGATTTGTCTCTAATTCTAATAAGGAAACACGAATAACAGTTATTAGTGACGCTAGTTTAAGATACAAAACCAAATATTTGTCCTTGTTTGCAAGGAACAATTTAAGGCATATGGATTATACCAGTTAAGTAGCTAATTAAGGGATATATTGTACTGTGTCTTCATAATTGTTAAGGGACGAACTTCATTATCTTGTCATGGTGGTGATGTTTGGTATGAAGAGCCTTACCCATCATGAACTTCAAGTTATCGTTCAGTGCTTTGTGCCATTAAATTATGAATCAAACACACAAAATACACGAAGAACATATTGTCCCAAGAGTCAATCATTTGTTTATAGAGAATTGTCTACAAAATTAGACAAATACTTCAACCTCCGCAATTATAGTTTATTAAATACAATAGTGTAGAGAGTAACATAAGATGCAAACACTTGGTCAACTCCTGCAGGCTATAATAATCCCATTAAGTAAGCCACACACTCCTCTTATTTTAAGCATTAAAAATGTGATACATGCAGCAAATCGGACGAGCTATTTACAACTTATAAAGAGGGATTTTATCTTCAAGATAAATTTTAAAGTAGTTGGTTACTATTTTTATATATAAAAACACTCTTAATTAACAGAATTTGATAAACTTGATTATTCTTCTTCAACTACTTGATCAAAATGATGATACCCTTACTATTTATTGTTCCTAATCAAAATGGCTAAGCTACTTTCTTCAGTTACATCGTTAACCAAAAATAGCATTAACCTATGACCAACATGTCTAAATTTGCACTGCTGTACTTGAAATAGCTTGTAAAGCTATATTTCGTTATGGCAAATGCAACCATACGGAGGAGGAGGAGGACAGAAATAGGGCAAGAAGAACAAAGGGCAGAAGTTAGTTAATCAGTTAATGTGTCTTCCACGGGATTTCTTGTCACCTTTGACCTCAGCCACTCTTTTCTTCAACAAACCTTAAACCATAGCCCAACCAAATAGCCAGTTTTTATTACTTTTGTTATGCACCGACCTTCTCTTTGTTCTATTTTACCTATATCAAACATGCACCCCACGTTGCTTCAGCAATAGCTAGAGACTAGTAGTACCAAAATCCAAAAACCTCTTGTCTTCGTCATCAACTCTAATTCTCTGCAATATTTATGATAAAAGAGATTTGTTTTTCTCTTTACCTTCAATTTGGAAGCCTCTCATTCTGGTGAATAAAGGGTTCGCCTCTTTCCTTGAATATTTCTGTTATTTCACCAGCTTCTACAGGACAGTTGGGTGCAGGATTTCTGATAGATATTTCCTTCCTTCTTAGAGGAAGAAGGAAAGAAGTAAACGAAGAGAAAAGAGGAGTTAAGTTCATAATGGTACGAGCATTACAACGTGAAGGGAGCATTCAGGCGACAAAATCTTTCAGTCGGAAAAGAATGTATGATATTACAGGTAAACAAGCTACAGTTGAGAGCGGGAACGACCCAGAAGGTGTTGAGGATCATGTTTTGAAGTCAAGAAGTTATGTTTCGAGGGCTGTCATTAGTGATCGTGAAAGGTGTCACATTCCACGTCCTGAGGTTACTGAAACCAAAACACTTGGTGGTCGAGAAAAGGGTGCTCCCTCAGGTAAGCTCTCCATTTGTTACTATCTTCAGGCGTGTCGAATTGCTCTGTGAATGGGCTCAGATTCTGTCAAATGGAAAAGAGAAGATGAGAATTTTGATTCTTTATGCAGATATGGACATGATGAAGGAAAAGTTTGCCAAACTGCTTTTGGGTGAGGACATGTCTGGGGGTGGAAAGGGTGTTTCTTCAGCTTTGGCCTTGTCAAATGCTATTACGAACCTTGCTGGTAACGTTGTTTTCCTGTTCACACCAGTTTAATTTATACAAAGTTTGTTTGGATGATCACGAAGGGGGGAGTTTGAATAAGGATTTGTAAGATTTATTTAGTGAACCACCGATTCCAGAATGCATCTACAAGTAATCTCTAATGTCTCTTGTTTAGTATTCATCAATGGTATCTTCATTTCTTTTCTCAGATGATCAGGGAATAAAAACAGGGAGGTCAGTTCATAAAAACAGAAATATGATAGAATGCTAATATGTTTTTCCCCTGATTGGTGTTTATGTGATGCAGCATCGGTTTTTGGTGAACAAAAGAGATTGGAGCCCATGAATAGAGAGACGAGAGCAAGATGGATAAGAGAGATCGATTGGCTTCTTTCAGTTACTGATCACATAGTGGAGCTTGTCCCTTCTCAGCAGTCCAAAGATGGAATCAGTATGGAGGTAAGAAGTGAGCATACTAATTCAGTCACAGGAATTGTTAGTTTGTATATCCCACAGCCTGATGTATTTGTCCGATTGGTGATAGATCATGACGACGCAGCAAAGAAGCGATCTCCTTATGAATATCCCAGCTTTGAGAAAGCTAGACACCATTCTTATTGTAAGTTAACTGGATTATTGTTCCTTGTCTTTTCGGAGAGATGCATTTCTACATGAACTTGGACGGTTCCCTTAGTGTCTATAAAAATCTGTTACACAGGACGTTCTAGACAATTTTGTAAACCAAAATGAGTTCTGGTATGTGTCCAAGGACAGCAACGATTCACAGCAAGGGACTCCACCAAGAAATGATGACAAATGGTGGATTCCTACAGCTAAGGTGCCCCCTGGTGGACTATCAGAGGCGACAAGAAGATGGCTGCAATTTCAGAAGGATTCAGTGAATCAAGTTCTTAAAGCAGCCATGGCTATAAATGCTCAAGTGCTATCAGAAATGGAGGTCCCTGAAAACTATATAGAATCACTTCCCAAGGTATGACACTGAAGATTTAACTGATTTCCAAGTTTCAAGGTCTCCACGCCTCTGTTCCAACTAACTTGTCCTGTTTCTTTTGTTCTGGTAGAATGGAAGAGCAAGCCTTGGAGATTCACTATACAAGAGCATAACAGTAGAATACTTTGACCCTGAGCAGTTCCTGTCGACCCTGGATTTGTCATCAGAGCACAATGTTCTTGACCTCAAAAACAGGATTGAGGCCTCCATAGTGATTTGGAAGAGGAAGATGAATCAAAAGGATGGAAAATCATCGTGGGGTTCAGGAGTTAGTTTAGAGAAAAGAGAACTCTTTGAAGAGAGAGCAGAAACCATCTTACTACTACTCAAACAAAGGTTCCCAGGACTTCCGCAATCTGCATTGGACATAAGCAAGATTCAGTACAACAAGGTAACAAAAATGTTGCACTATTCAATAGCATCCCTTCTCTTTCCCCATTTAGCAGGGACTAACACAGAGTATATGTTTCACACAGGATGTTGGACAGGCTGTTCTTGAGAGTTATTCAAGAATAATAGAAAGCTTGGCATACACAATACTGTCAAGGATTGAGGATGTCGTGTATGCAGACTCTCTCGTTCAAAGTCCACCGTCAGAATCTGACAAGAAGCTGGAAGATGAGACGGGGAAGGTGATTTCTTCAGAGACACCAACATCAATGACGCTATCAGATTTCATGGGATGGAATATGGAGCAAAAAGAGGCTAAGAAAAGCAACTCCATAGGCAGTGGAGAGAGCAACTGCAAAGGTGAATATGACAAGGTTGGTGTCAAACCTATTAATACTACCCCAAAGAAATCCTCATACTTAGAGAAGCTTGAGATCTTGAGTGGGCTAAGGAGCCCAACAGCAGGACACTAACATCAAATGTCGCAGAGAAATGGAAAAGAAAAACATGGGAAGGAGAAAGGGGCCAAAAGGGTAAAAGAATTGAAACCTTAACATACACAAATGCAGTTAGGGAATTCAAATTAACCTTCACGAAATGTAGATAGGGTAGCAACTTCAGCATATAACCATGTAACCACATGCATTTGAAATGTGCTTTATGGAATTCATGATATGCCTCGAGTTCTTGCATTACAGCTTCTTATTTAAGTTTTTCCACTTTTAATTGTTAGAAGAGGTAAAGAGTAAAACTAGCTTACCGTTTTACCGTTTTCTAGCTAGCTGCATCATATCTGAACTTCTTCTGTGGCAACAACAAATCAACCTCCAGAATATGAAATCTGGAGTACGATTGTTGATTAAGATCAGTAAGTTGGTTACGGACAAATATACAACGGAAGCATTGTATACATCTCAACTTCAGTGAAACGGAGAATAGAAAGGTTAATTACAAGCAGATAGCATTTTAGTTCAACATCTAAGACAAACAAAACACTAATCAAATGAGTTTTCAAATATAGTAATTTCAATTGCATTTCCACCTAAAAGAATTCCAAAGGGAATGATAACATTACCCATCAGATGTTATGTAAACGTGATACTCTCTGGTCACGAAGGCAACCTGTTTACTGTCTAACCCATTGAAAGTAAACATTCCAATCTGCTTGACGATGTGACTCCAGTCACCTGGAGTGCCTAAGACAAGGAAAAGAGCATTCAGATTAACGTCTCGGTAAATCCTCTAATTAGCACATCATGTATATTTAGTATAACCAAGTCCTTGCAAAGCCCTAAAATGTAATTGATTAAGTAGTTATCACTAGGAATCTTTCAATCTTTAGCACAGAGAACAATTGATCATACCCTAGTGGTGGGTTAAGTGTTTGGAGCCACTGAACCCCTAACAGCTCATACGCCATAACATCTACTGATACAGTCACATTTTCTAATTACCTTGGCCTCTGTTTTCCAACAGTGCTCCTATTACCTGCTAAGCACTGTCAAAGAAAGGTAGCAAGCCTTTTGATCTTCTCAACTGTCCGATCTGCTCCTACAGAATTGGACATATATGCATAATCTGATAAGCTAATGAGATCGAACGACGGACATCACACTCACAAAATATGTTTGTTTATATTGACAAACGAATAGGAGAACTTAAGAAGAAGAGGAAGGTAGTTACCCCGAGACTGGGGTCTTCAGGACCTCGCATAACATTGGCAAAAACTGAATCGAGAGTCCATAACTCAATACACGTAAAGGTTAACTCTCCTGCTCTCTCCTACCATTGCTTTGTGCTCTTAAAATGGCATTGTTTCTTTTTTTTTTTGGAATTCTAATTACTTTTCTCTAATTTTTCTTTTTATTCCCATTTCCTTTTCCTTTCCCAATCAATCAAGTAACCTAACCTAAGCTTTATCTCCTGGAATTGTGTCTCGGTGCATGCATGAGATGTTAGGCTAAAAGCAATTATCTCCTGAACCTGTCGTTAAGCCAATGCAAATCATTAGTCATGTTCACAAAAAGATTTTATTCAGGATTCTGAGTGTGGACATGGACACTCGTAGAAAGTAGCAAAGAGCTAAATAAGAAAACCAAAAAGGCATATCAAGCTCTACGAGGAGCTATGATTCGTCCCAGTATCTAAGATATATCCAATATCAGAACAAACGAAAATGTCAACTTGAACTCCAAGCTCTCCTCCATTTTCATTGCAGACAATGAACACTTCATAACGGCATCGAGATACCTGCAATGTAAACAATCCCATGTTAACCTAGACAAAAACCAGCTCAAAGAAAAATCTGATTCTGATAAGAAATATGCTTGTATAAAGCATGATTGGACAAAGGGTTAAAAAAGAAGTCCTGAGCATTGGAATGTCATGATTATACTTTCATTGACTTTGCTCCAAAGCGGTGCAACATTAAGCCTAATAGGCCACTTTCCACTCTCTAAAGTCAAGATTATCTCATCCATTAATAGCACTGCATCGACATGCACAGAAGTCGTCTTTTCTCAAGCAGTAAAAGATTGAATAACTTAGCAATTTATTGAGTGAAGATTACAAACTTTTATCAAAATGTTTCAAATCTATGAAATACAGCTTTTAGAGATGTTTAATACAGTCCAAATCCTTAGGTTTCCAATCCTCTAAGTGTGAAATTTCAACTAAACTACCAACATTCGTACATTTTTACTGGAACTTCAGAACACTCATATCATAAGCATCCCCGCCATCACACCCTTGAGTCAAATAAAATGCTTCTTTACCATACTTGTAATGCAAAATGGTTTTGGGATGTGAGCCTAGTTATTTAACTAAATATATACAAATTGTTTAGCACCCAATAAATGTAAGCTTTAAAGGGATTAGCGACAAGTCATTGTCCTCAAGAAGGGAGCGACTGCTAACAAACGAACAACTCTTTAACAAAGTAAGAAATGAGTTTGCAAGAATTGAATGATGTGAACCATCCATTTCAAGTGAATTATGTATTGACAAATGATGCTAGAGACCATATACGAACAAATGAGTTCATTAAATCCCTCTAAAGAGTACAACCCGAGAAAGCGCACCTCCCAAATGTTATCAAATCCTCCATTCTCTTCTCAAAGGATTTAAATCCCCAAGGACTGAAAAACTATGCTCCTATCCCTTTGACTAACTATGCAAACAATGATACTCTTCAGTTTTAATTAAATACTAAACAACCACTAAAAATACAGAGAAGTCGTCATAAATGCATATAGGATCATCACAACCCTCCTTACCAGCAAAACCAATATGCGATGTCTTCGCCTTTGTTCCTAGATTGTTATCGTACAATATATAGATGATAAATGCAATAAATGCATTCATCAAAATCACTCAACCAAGATCAATGTTTTATTTAGGGCATAACAACACAATGATAATGACATACTTCCAATGCTTGAGATAGAGTCTTGGTGGTTTCTCTCCATCTTTCAATACCTAACAAAAAACAAGAACACTTTGTGCAATAGAGAGCTACTGGTAGAAGACTCTATCTACTTTCTCACACCCACACACCATATATGTTTTTACACAATCTCACCATATATTATGTCTAATGACATGTTCTACCCTAAAGGGTAGAATAGGTTAATTGTGCAATTTTAGGGATTTTATGAAATATAGTTATAGTTCAATGGGCCAACATATAGTTATTAGGGTACTACCATGTGCCTCAAATGCAATTAGTAAACTATTGACCATCCCATTATGATTATTAAACATATATTAAGCAATTCAATTAATGGTTATGCATATGAAATTAATGTTGAGATTATGTTAGTCCATATATCTCTAACAATAGATTAGTGTCAACTCACTGTGGAATCCTATGTGAAGTAGAACATAAGGCCGTTCAGGTCACATTCAAAAAATTTCAACCTATATGCCATATTGCCATAACAAAAATTCATCAAAATATCTGAACTCACATTCAATTCGGAGTACAACTCCCAAAACCAAGACCTTGAGAAAATGTCAAATGCTATGCTCCCCATGCAAGCACCGTTCCTTGTGCCTTTTTTACTTTTCAAGGCCCCCGCCATCCGAAGTGACCATGGAATCCAAATCTCAAGACACTGTATCAATATTGCAAACTAGTATGTGGAGTGTTGGAACATAGTATACGGCTATTCTCGTGTTCGTAAAATAAACAAACAGGTGGAATGCACTGAGTGAAGAACTGTTGAGCCATCTTCCTTTAAAACATAAATCATGAACTATAAAAGCGGGTATAGAACATGTTAATGCGTAGAAGCCCACCTTGAGGCACTATAGCCCAACTCTTCTCATTGGACAAGCTTGATATCAACATCGACGAAGCTATTGCACTGTGTAATGGCATCATCGATCCCACACTGGTCAGTTGTACAGGTAACCTATACGTGAAAGTCCATAACAAAAAACTATAAGAATTAAATTACAAAGTAAAATCCATATCAAACATCCAAGTCAAAATGCGAAAAACGGATAGACCTTGAGGAGCTAGAGAAACGCTTAGAAGAGACGGAGACCAGAAGAGGGGCGGATGGTTTGTTATTGAACTTCAGAGACGACAATCTTGAGACAACCTTCGACGTCCACATTTTTTTTCTTTTTCTTTAGTAAT
>JANZXV010000009.1:14084590-14096129 GCA_027576455.1 Erythroxylum roigii
CTATCTTATACATAAACCATCTTTTCTATTTCTTTTCAAATTCAATAATTCTCCTTTCTTTACACATAGCTAATTGCCAATAATTTCTCATTTACTAGTCCTAGCTTACAGAAAGGTTCGGGGTCCAACATATTGTGCATGAGTATGAAAATGCATTTCTAATCTCTTAGTATTCTTTCATATTTACTATCCTAACCTCCCCGCAGGTAATGAGATGTTACAGTATTTATATATAATTTGTCCTAGGATAAGATAAGAGTACATCTTATAATATTTATATACAATTTGCCTAATCAAATACCCCTGATTTTATAATATACAATCATATCATATCAAAGATAAAATCAATGATAAGATAAGAGTAAATCTTATAATAAGATTCATAAGATAATTGTTATTATTTCTAACATTTTTTAAGGTTAAAACACTAATAAGATTTCTAAAGAATTCTTTCCATGTACAATGATCAACTATTGTTTTCCCTTGAACCTAATCTTCATTACCCATAAACCCTATATAGATATAATCCATTCTCTTTCTCTTCCCTCTTTAGATGGCATCATAAAGTACAACATCTTCAAACCCATATCCTTCATCTCTGCTTTTTCACTTCTATTTCCTATTGAAGCTATAAGTTTATTCTAATAGTGATTGAGCTAGGGACCCAACTGACCGTCGATGCATTACTAGTTACTGTTTCTTTTTGGGTACATCTCTCATTTCTTGGCATAGTAAGACACAAACAGTTGTCTTTAGATCCAGTATATAACTCAAATATAGAGCTCTTGTTGATACTACTTATGAACTCCTTTGGTTACGATGATTGCTTCAAGATATGGGTGTATCTTTCTCGTCTAAAGTTACTCTCTATCGTAACAATCATAGTACTGTGCAAATTGCTCATAATGATGTCTTTCATAAACGGACCAAATATATCGAAATCGACTATTATTGTGTTCAACATTATGTTTTTTGAGATACCATACAACTTTTCCCCATTTATCTTAGATTGTCGACATTTTCATAAAGTCTCATCCACCTTGGTGCTTTACATATTTAGTTTCCCAACACATCCTTTCATATACTATGACAACTTGAGTTTAAAAGGGAGGGGGTGTTAACAGTAATATTTTTAATATTATCATAATAATATGTACTCTTATCTTATCCTTGATTTTATCTTTGATATAATATGATTGTATAGCACAGAATTAGAGATATTTAGTTAGACAAATTGTATATAAAAACCCCTTGTGTATTGAATTATATACACGAAATATAGAAAACATCTTTAGTTTTCACTTTCTACACATACTAATAATCTTTAACAATAAACATTTAGTTTACAAAATTAGTAAGATTAAATATCATTAAAATATAAATATTCTAATATCATATTAAATTTAATGCTCAATTTTTAACTGCTTATGATCTTTCATTGGTAGGATTTGGGGCTGAATATATCATCGACTATCTTGGTCTTTGGACTTTCACTTGAATCAAGATTTATAAGAAGCATTGTAGTTAATTAGTGATAGTGAATTGAAGAAACTTTAACAAAGTTGTAAGTTTCTGTTTTTATTCTTTTTCATAAAGCATATTCTAAGTTTTCTTCATATTCCCCAAACCATCCCACTCCTCTGTGTTAGGAACAGAAGCCACAATATTGGGTAACGAGTCAAGGGGTATTAATATGAGTTATAGTTGCAACGATGTGTCATTATGATTTTAATGTATCGCAACTCCATTCTATAATGGTAACCATATAAAAAATTAGAAAAATGTAAATTAGAGACGAAAATCAAACAAAGCACACAATTTAAAATTTTTTAACCTTAAAATCAAAATATAAGCAAAATATTCTCCTTTACTTAAAAGTAATTTTAGATCTCAAAGTTTTAATTTATTTTTAAATACATGTTCCTACTTTTTCTATTATACTCTTGAACGTGCCTCGAAATAACTTTGAGTAAATATATGTTGTAGTTTAACTAACATCAAAAGATAGTAAAAATTTTAGGTATTTAGACAAAATAAACACATAAATAGATTTAAGTAATAAGATTATAGCTGAACAACTTAACATTAAAGGATAAGAATTCTTAAATAGAGATAAAGACAATAAAAAAAATTATACTTATAATCTCATCCCATATATAAGATTGGTTTTCTACTACAATAATTTTTTTGTTTTTGTTTATACCCTTTAATATTCTCCTTAATGTTAACTCACATAGGATTAGGTTTTGTTTAGATCACACCTCATTAAATTAGCTTTTATTTAGATTACATCTCTTTGTAATCGTATATGGTGTATATATAGAGATCCCATTCTATTAAATCATGGTCTTATTTATGTTTTAAACCTCAAAGTTTTCGTTTATTTTAAATGAATGTTTCTATTTTTTAATTATACTATTGAGAGTGCCTAAAAATAATTGTGAGGAGAAGTATGATTTAGCTTAAGTAATACAAGAAGTGATGTAGCATGTCGTAACATTACTTAAAATAACTAGACCTACAACTATAGCAGTGGTAAGTCTAGGTCGATCCCACAAAGAGTGCTCGATTAGCTTTTATTATGAAAATAATTGGTGTTTAGGTGTAGGGGGTTTGTTTGGTTTTCGAATAATAAAAATAAAATGAAACTAAACTAATGAAAAAAAATTAAAGAAAACAATGAAAAGTGATGAATTCGTTTCTAATATCCCATTTTTTCGAAATATGCTTAGGGTTTAACCGTAGATTAAATATTGCATATACATGCATAACATTAGCATTCATACACGAATTGATATTTGTGCACATTACAAGTTAGCATATGCACTCAATTAACTTATTCCTGGGTATGAAAAATGTTAAGTGATTATGATGTGAATTGTGTTTTGATGTCTTGAATTTTGGTATGATTGGATTTCAATTAGAAATTTTGGAATTAAATATTATGAATTGGAAAAGTGATAGATTAAAATGTACATTTGGACTAGGACAATTGGCATAGTTAAATTGATACATGAAAAATATGGATGATTAAGCCTAAAATTGAGTGACAATTGGCATAGTTAAATTGGGGACAAATGGGGGACAAATGGACAAGTGATTAATTGACAAATGGATCGATTATTGTGTGACAAGTGGACCAATAATTAGGAGACATATGAACTGATTAATTGGTGACATACGACAACATCTTGAGTGGATTAGTGACAGCATCTTGATTAGGCAAATGTAGGACATGCCTTAGGACAAATGTTGTGCTGTAAAGTTGACACCTAGCATGTTGATGGAGCAAATTCCAGCAGCAATGTTTCTGCTATTTCTCTCACTTTTCTCCACTGAATTTGCTCCAACTTTCTCCTCTGTATTTTTCCTGAACCCTAGCCAAATTGCTGCACCAAAAACAACTTTTTACCTTACACAAAATAGCCAAGAAAACTGGCTGAAAGTTACCTTCATCTTGTTGTCCAAAATCAACCTATTTTCAACATAATTTTGTGATGAATTTTGCTTGCATAGAGACTTGATTTAATCTAAAGTTTGTGCTAAATTGAAATCATAACAAGTAAGTGACAACTTTAGTTTTGTAGTATGTTTATTAGTATAAGAATAATGTTTGAATTGGACTGAAATGCATATGATATTGGTGAAGAAGAATTACTAGAATATGTTAGTTATAGTGTTTTCTCTGAACATCCTTGTGTGTCACGTCCGTGATTGGCCTCATTCATGTCCATGCGAAGATTGTGACATATTTTTCATGGCCGTGAGAATGGCTGTAAGCCATTTTTGTAGCATATTGTTTTCATTTTCTTGTCTTCTTCTTTTAATCCTTTTTCTTCTTGCTCCATGAAGACAAGTGAGTGTGAATTTAACAAGACGACTCAAATATTGTACGTTCGACTCACTTTAGCTTTTTTGCTTCCAAATTGTACCTAAAACCAAATATGAACTAAAGTGAATGTCTTAAGCATTTCGTAGCATTAAACACTAAGTGTTATGAAATAAACGTATAATCAATTAAGCACATATCAATTTCCCCCATACTTAGCTTTTGATCATCCTCGGGTAAAACATCAAAATTAAAGTCATAAACCCAAAAACACCTACTCATTTTCCATATTTCTTAAGAATAGATAATCATAAGTGAAAAGGAATAACTTTCAAAAATCACAGTAAGAAATCAACATTCAATGCTTTTACTTATGATCAATTAACATTTATCACCTTTAGAAACTAAGCAATCTGGAGGTAGACTTGACAAATTGTGTTTAAGTAAGATAGATTCATGGGTATATTCAAAAACCATTCATTATCATAGCATTCCATAACTTTGCAAATCATTTCATTTCTCCACCAAAAATTTGATAGCGCGTGTCTGTAAAATTTATCTAACTCTACACACTAAAAATTTGTAGTTGTGGTGAGTCGGGATTGTATCCATAGGGAATGTTTGGTTAATTCTCGTAATGAAAATAATCGATGTAAAGGAAATAAAAGGGGGTGAGTTGATGCAATCGAGAAAACAAAATAACAATTAAACTAATGCTAGAAATTTATCGAAAATAGTCAAAAGCAAGAAAAGTGTCAAATATGTGTGATACCCGGCTTTCAGAACAATCTTGACCTACACACAATTAAACACATCTCATTGTTATAATGCTTTCACACCTCTCCTAGGACCATTGATCGTGGACTAACAACATATTCTACTAATCTCAGTTTTCCCTTAGGTCATGTTTAATTAAGAGATGCTCGTTAATTAATCTTAACTATCGAATAAACTAGAACACACTCTCTAGATTTAATTGGGCAGCCACATTACGAAATTGAGAACGGATCAATGTATGTAGTAACCTCACAAACTCGGGTTATCTTATCTAAGTTATATTGTTCCTAATGATTTAAGGTCATTAGTGGCTACTAACGAATCTCAAACACAACAATTACGGATTATGTTTAAGATTCTAGTAATGAGTTCATAATAAAACAATTCAATGAACACATTAAGATCATCTTTATAATACCCAAATCATTCAACATAAAACAAAGATAACAATTCGAAAAGAGAGATTCAACATTAAAAAAAGATGAGATAAGCTTAATCGTGACTTGAGTGTCAAGGTCACAACATATTCTATTTATAGTGAAAAGTAGGTTTTCAGGACAGGTAGCTTAAACTCATGGGCGTGAGGAATGTTTCACAGTCATGAGCCTCCTTTGCATGGGCGCCCATGCAAGTTGTATCATGGGCGTGAGATAAGTTTCAAGCCCATGACACAATTGTCATGGCCATGAGAGATGTCTCACAGTAATGACAATTTATGCATGTTCGTAAGCCACTTTTCTGCATTCTTCATCTTGATGTTTTCATCATATACTGCTATCTTTCTTGGCATTTTCCTATCTTATCTTGCTCTAATCCTTCTCCTTTTCATTCCATGAAGACAATTGAGTGTGAATCACAAGAAGATGACTTAAAGAGTAAGCTTTCAACTCACTTTATCCATTATGCTTCCAAATTGTACCTAAAACCAAATATGAACTAAAGTGAATGTCTTAAACATTTAAAAGCATTAATCACTAAGTGTAATGGATTAAATGTATCAACAATTAAGCACATATCAAATTCCCCCACACTTAACTTTTGATCGTCCTCCGGCAAATCATCAAAATCAAAGTCACAAATTGAAAACACTTACTCATTTTTTATATTTCTTAAGAATCGTTGGTTATAAGCAAAGATGAATAAATTTCAAAAATCATAGCAAGAACTCAACATTCAATGCCTCTACTTATGATCAATCAACATTCATCACCCTTAGCAACTGAGCAATTTAGAGGTAGATTTGGACAAAATGAGTTTAAATAAGATAGATCCATAGGTACACTCAAACACCATTCATGATCATGACATTCCACAACTTTGCATATCATTTCATTTCTCCACCACTAAGAGTCACATGCATAATCATGAATCACAGGACTTTTTCTAAGGTTGTAATATGGGTAAAGGTAAGGTTAGATGTATTTTAGGTAATGTAGTATAAAAGCCATCAAGCTAGTGAAGCAAAAGTAACACTCAATGAAACATCAAGCGAACAAGCTAACATTCATTCAAAACTGGGTACTATCAGCTATGATGAATGCAACAGTTATATTTCAAGCTCAATTTCAAGCTCTTACACCATAAATCATATGAAGCATAACCAATTAGAAGGAATCACTCATAAAATCATTGATAACAATACATTGAAGCTATAAGGAGTGATCCTTCCAAAAAAACATCTTCTTCATATGCAGTGTACTTAATTCACCCATTCAATACAACTTTAGGAGGAGAAAACAAATGACCAACTTTTCAAAACAAATGTATTTCCTCCTTGATACTTTTATTCAAGCATTTTTTCTTTTGTTTTTCTCTTTCTCCTTTTCTCTGTTTTTTTTCTTCTTCTCTTTCTTTTTATAATAAAAATTGAAAGAAGCTACATCGACATGGGAATTTCATTGATAAAATGTAAAATGGCATCCCAACAATAATAACCATCCCACAAACATGCACACCCTCACACTTATATTTTTATACATCCACAGTTATCGACAATTAACAAATGCTCCACTAACTTTAAGGCTTGGGTAAGAGATTTGGTTTAGTTTAAAGCATGTAACAAAGTTAGTATAAAAAGAAAGACTAATAAAGCTTAAGGGGGCTTAACAAAGGAAGATTCATATTAATGGGTAGGCTAATTGACTAATGTAGCTTGCAAAAAAAAAGAATGCCTATATCATTTTCATGTTCACACATGTGATAAAAATGTGGTCTTGAATCAAAAATCAAAGCAAACTTAGGAAGTATATGTCATGGAGGTCACACATAAAATAAATCAAACTGATATGGATGTGTCAGTCCATAAGGCTCAAAATTTCACTGGCTTTTGTCTACTGTTAGTTGCTACTTTTCTAAAGATAATGTATATTGACCAATCACAAGAGCAAAAGTACATGTTAAAGTTGCTATGGATTTTTTATTTAATTCACACTCTAATTATGACTATATAGTCTTAAAAGTAATAGAAAAAGAGAAAATGTTTGAAAACACCTAAGAAGCCACATAAGCAACAATTAAGCTAAAAAATATAAATAAAAATTGAGAAACCCACCCATACTTAAAAATTGCATTGTCCCTAATGTAACATCAAATGTAAGAAATGGAGAATTTAACGAAAATAGTAAATTCGGAAATGTAAATAAAAAGAAATCAACTTCCCTTAGGTTGCCTCCCAAGCAGCGCCTTTGTTTATCGTTGTTGACTCGACTCCATGTTGCTCTCATTAAGTGATGTTATTCGTATCTTCAAGCCTCAACACTTCTATATCCTTTGTTTGGAAGCCTTCATAATACAACTTCAAGTGATGACCATTCACATTGAATGACTTATCGATTCTCAAACTCTGTATTTCTACTGCACCAAAAGGAAAGGCATAAGTAACAATAAACGGACCAATTTAAGGGGAACGCAACTTAATAGGAAATAATTTAAGCTCAGAGTGAAAGAGCAACACTTTTTGACTCATCGAGAAGCTTTTCTTTGAAATCATCTTATCATGAAAAGCCTTCGTCTTCTCTTTATATATCATTACGTTCTGATAGGATTCATTCCATATCTCCTCCAGCTCTTGCAATTACAACTTCCTACGCACATCCGTATCATCCAAATTCATAATGCATCTTTTTATAGCCCAATACGCCTTATGTTACAACTCCACCAGAAAGTGACACGGCTTCCTAAACACTAGTCTATACGAAGACATCCCGATTGTTGTCTTATAAGTTGTCTTGTAAGACACAATGCATCTTCTAGCCTCACACTCCAATCCTTTCTATTAAGCTGAACTGTTTTCTCCAGGATTGATTTGATTTTTCGATTTGACACTTTAGCTTGTCTGCTAGTTTGGGGATGGTAAGAAGTGGAAACCTTGTGCATGATGTGATATTCTTGAATAGTGTTTCCATCAACTTGTTGCAAAAATGGGTTGCCCCGTCCTTGATAATTGCCATTGGCATCCCAAACCTAGAAAGGATGTCAGCTTTAATAAAATTTGCAATGACTTTGGCATCATTAGTTATGGTGGCTTTATCTTCCACCCATTTAGAAACATAATCGACTATAAGCAATATATAATTAAAACCAAAAACACGGTGGAAAAGGCCTACAAAGTCAATACCCCAAACATAAAATATTTCACAGAAAAGAATAGGAGTTTATGGCATTTGATCCTTTCAGGACAAGTTACCTGACCTTTGGCACTTGTCACATGACTTGCAAAAGATGTATGCATCCTTAAACAATGAGGGCTAGTAGAAACCACTCTCTAAAACTTTATGGGTCATCCTCTTTACTCCAAAGTGTCCTCCACATGTATATGAATGGCAAAAGGCTAAGACCGAAGGTGTTTCACTTTCAGGCACACACCTCCTTATGACTTGATCTACACAATGCCTCCATAGGTACATTCATCCTAAACATAATACTTTGCTTCAATCTTCAACTTATCCCTCTGAGTCATTGACAAACCAACATGTAATTTGTTAGTAACTAAGAAATTTACAATATCTGCATACCATGGTGGTGTCAAATTGGTACAAAATAGTTGTTTATTTGGAAATGTATCTCATAAAGGGATGTTATATTCTTCTTTGATCAAGGGGTTGAGGTGATCGGTAACCACATTTTCTACCCCCTTCTTATCTCTTATCTCCAAGTTAAATTCTTGAAGGAGGAGAATCCATCTGATCAACTTCGATTTTGCTTCTTTCTTCATGAGTAAGTATCATAAAGTTGCATGATCAGAATAAATAATCAATTTAGCACTAAGAAAATATAACTGAAAATTTTTTAAAGAAAAATCCACAGATAAAAGTTCTTTTTTGGTTGTCGAATAATTCAATTGAGCTGGATTAAGAGTTTTTAAAGCATAATAGATGACACACAAAGCTTTGCCCACTCATTGTCTTAGAACCGTTCGGTTGCATAATCGTATGTATCACACTTGCTCAATTCGGAGGTCAAATCACTGTGGGGATGTTAAGAGCTCCTTAATTATGTTAAAGGCTTCCTTAAAATTATCATCAAACTCAAAGGAGACATCTTGCTGTAACGACTTACATAACAGTGCAGTTATCTTTGAAAAGTCCTTGATGAATCTACGATAGAAACCTGCACGACTAAGAAAAGAATGCTCTTCCTGTACATTTGAGGGGTAAGGTAGAGAGGAAATGAGATCAACTTTAGATTTATCTACCTCTATACCCCTAACAAATATAACATGCCCTAAAACTATACCTTTATCTACCATGAAATGACATTTTTTCCAATTAAGCACAAGGTTAATTTCAATGTGTTGTTCCCAGATAAGAGTAAGATTCTCAAAGCATTCATCAAAGGAAGAATCATACATGATAAAATCATCCATGAATATCTCAATGATTTTCTCAACATACTAGAAAAAATGCCCACCATACATCTTTGGAATATGATAGGTGCATTGCATAATCCAAATGGAATCTTTCAGTAAGAAAAAGTACTAAATGGGTATGTGAAGGTGGTCTTTCCTTGATCTTCCGGTGCGATAGGTGTTTAAAGATAACCTGAAAAACCATCTAGAAAAAAATAGTACTCATAACTAACCAATCTCTCATGCATTTGATCAATAAAGGGAAGGAGAAATTGGTCTTTAAGAGTCTCTGAGTTCAGTTTCAATTGTCATTACAAACTCGCCACCTGGTTTGCACTCAGGTGGGAACCAACTCACCTTCTAAATTGGTCACAACCGCGATTCTAGACTTCTTTGGAGCCACCTAAACAAGACTATGCTACAACCTCAGATCATGGGTGAGGAACATTATGAAATTGTGCAAAAGGTTAAGCAAACTTTACAATGTTACAAAGAGCTTTAGGATATTCTAACTACCCTTGGGTTAGACGAATTATCTGAGGAGGATCGCTTAACTGTAGCAAGAGCACGAAAAATGGAGCGTTTCTTATCCTAACCCTTTTTTGTAGCAACTATTGGAGTTTGGGTAAATAACCCCAGCATCGAGAATCTTCAGCACTTCCTTCTTCATGACTTCCATCATCAAAGGATTCAACCTACGTTGAGCTTGCCTTGTGCACTTGGCATCTTCCTTTAACAAAATAAGATGCATGTATATAGAAGGTCTTATTGTTGTATCCCGTGTCCAGAACCTAACCTCTTGAGAATACCATTATTGTTGGGCCCCGATTCGCATTAAGCAGGTTTAAATTATTTTGAGGCTTGTTTAAATTATTTTGAGGATTTTAGTTTGATTAATTGTAAATTGGTTGGAATAAATTGAGGATTTTATTGCGTAGGTTATGATTATTAAATGAGGGGATTTAGTAAAATTAGATTTGTTGAGAAATTATTATTTGTGCTACATTAAGAAGTAGATGAATTTAAAGTTTTATGAGTTATTAGAATTGAAGTTTTATGAGTTATAGAATTGAATTGAGTAATTATATCAATGGGCTAGGCCCATTGATGCAATTAAATGAATAAGAATGAATGAGGATGAGCTAGGGTTTTTAGGGTCCATTTAGATTGCAATTAAATGAAGAAGACATAATGGGTTGGTAGGGAGCCCAAGCCCATGAATTTAAGTTAAAAGGAGGGAAAGATTGAAATTTGGAAAAGGAAATTAGGAGGGAAAGTTAGAAATTGGGCTAGGTCCATTAGGTTTCATTAAAGAAGAATGAAAAAGAAAAGAAAGAAAACAAAATAAAAAGAAAGGAATGGAGGCTTATGCATTGTCGTATGGCTAGAAGGGGGGGCATGAAACTATGTAGTTTTGAGTTAAAACATAAGACATGGATGAGGAGTGTTGTCTTTTTTTTAACCTAGGGTTAGTTAGTTTCTTAAGCCTTATTCTAGCATCACCGAAACTTCTAGCTAAAAACAAAGGAGAGGCTCATCGTTTTTTCACACAAAGGAGAGAAGAGTGTCGAAATCCACCAAGGAGAGAAGATGGGGAAGAAGATGGTCGGCCATGTGAGAGAAAAGAAGAGAGGTAAGTGGTTTTCCTTAAGCCATGTAGAAGAGAATCGAAAATACAAGAAGAAGAAGAGAGGGAGAGATTTCGGCTAGTGGAGAAGAAAGAGAAGAGAAAGAAAAGCTTGGGGCTTTGTGTTTTATGCAAGAAGAAAGTGAAAAAGGAAGAGCTATCCTCCATGGGAGTCATGAAGAGGAGGTCGTGGGTTTCACCTAAGGTAGGGAATTTCGAAACTCCTTGATTTTCTTGTTCAAGTTTTGTGTTTCTTGCTTCTAATGGGTGGATTGAAGTGTTATTGTATGAAAGAACAAGAAAAGAAGAAGAGTTAGGGGCTTTGAAAAAAATCAGATTTGTGTATAGCCCTAGGGTATGGAAATTTCGAAATTTTGGAATAGTTTTGAAGGGGGTTTTAGTTGGAATAGCTAAGGAAAGGTGTAGGTGAGATTAAGTTAGTGTAAAGTCAAGTTTTTGT
>JANZXV010000009.1:14111014-14126959 GCA_027576455.1 Erythroxylum roigii
AATTAAAGGTAACTTATTTTTACTGTTTAGGATGGAATGAAACATAATGTGAAAGCCTCCCTTTCCATCCTATTCTATTTCATTCTATTATAAACCCTCCTCCCAAACGATTGAATAATATTACATTCCATTCCATTTCAATAATAACCACCCAACCAAACATAGCTTTAGGAATAGACATAGGCAAAGGTTGTTTGTCAAAATACTATAAATCAATTTGCATTCTCTCTTCATTATCCTCTTTAAATTATTATTTAATTGTTTGGTTAATTTATCTTAGGTAAATTTTTTATTCTTACCTATGTTGATTATTGTTAAATTTTGTTCATTAGTTAGAAATTTTAACTAAATTTTATAAAAACTCAATTCACTCCCCTTTTAGGTGTCATTAGGAACTAATAAATGGTATCATTACAAGTCTATTAATTTAGCATTTCAAATAAAATCATATACCAAAGATCATAATGCTAGTATAACTCCCTTTTCATAGAAGTATTGGAAAAGAATGATGACATTTTTCTTAATGGCCAAAAGTCTTAACCTGTGAGAAATGGTTTCAAAATGGTCCCTTTATGCCTAGAAAATTATAGATAACTAAAAGTCCCCAAATTAAAGGAAGAATGGAAACCTTAAAATGAGAGATTAATTTCCTTGAATAGTATAATTATACATATCTTATTTTGTGCGTTAGGAAGAAATGAATTTAATATGTCTCTATTTGTAAAACAATTCGTCAAATTTGTCTTACTTTGAAAATGAAACATGAGGGAACAAAATAAGTAAAGGAAAGAAAAGTGAGCATGCTAACACATTAATATGAATTGTTTTAAATAAAGTATGACAAAGGCACATCTAACATATACATTAAATTTCTTGATATTATCAATGCTTCCAAAGGTCTTGGAAAGACCAATATTAATGTTGAAATGGTAAAGAAAGTTGCTTAGGACACCTTTAAAGACAACTAAAATGGAAACCACATAAGAAACCAAGGATCTAACAACATTACCATTGGAGGAACTTATTAGAACTCCCCTTATGTACAAAATAAGGCTCTAAGAGACACAAGAAGAGACAATGATTCCCAAAAAAAAAAGGCTTAGCATTTAAAGTATTAATGGAGGAATCAAGTGAAGAAGAGACATCTACAAGTGGAAATGATGATGAAGATGAATAATTTCTCCTAAATAAAGTACTTTATAGAAGGTAAGGGTGATTTAAAATATAAATTCTCTAACAATATATGTTTTAAATGTAGAAACTTGACCGTAATAATTCATAACATCATCTACTCAAAGATAATGAAAATTGTGAAGAAAAATATAAGAAGGAGAAGAAGGACAAAAATAAGAAAAAAGCACTTAAAGCCTCAATATAGGATGACACAATGGAATCTCAACATAAGCATTTGGAAGGAGAGGTAGCTTAGATATGTTTTGTGGCTATAAACAATAATCCAACTCTAATTAGTGTGATAGTAAATTGACATACGATGAACCAATTGAAAGTTTAGAAATCAAGAGTAAGAACAGGAAGAAATTATCTTCCAAACTTAAAGAAGTTAAAAAAAAACAATTAGACGCAAGCATAAATAAGAATAAAAAGGTGAAAAGTGAATTGCTTACCATTAAAGTATCTAAAAATGTAATTATTGATGACAAGACACAGTAAAGCATGAAAATGAGACATCAAAAAAGGAGATCAATGTTCTCAAATATTCATTATCCAAATTCACTAAAATGAGTGAAAATTAAAAAAAAAAGCTAAGAATTTTAATAATAAGCATGGAATAAGATACAACAATAAAAGCGAAGTCAATTCTAAAACCACATTTGTAAAAGGAAAATATTTGCATAACAATTAACCATTGCCTAATGTGACAAATTACCATGGAGCATCCACATTTAAGCATATGTATGTACATCCCACTTCCATCAAGACTTATTCTAAGAGTAAGCATTATGCTTTCATGTATAGCTCATAAGGTAAGAATAGGCATAACTTCTATGATAACATGCAAACCTGCTTACACCACTTTAGACCTTAAAATAATATGCATCAAGTTTTCATTCATAATAGGTATCATGTATATAATACTGGTAGCTCATCAAAGTACCCTAGGAGAACAACAACACCATTAATATCCAAAAGAAGACACCTCATTATGCATATACAGATAAAGGTCTAAGCAATTCACTTATATATCATCATCACTCATATAACATGGTACGTCATTTTTGTGGTAAGTATAGAGATATAATCTATGTTTTGAAACAAGGAATGGCAAGAAAGTATGAGTTGAAAAGAAATGGGAGCCTGACAATCGAGGAAATAATCTCATTTGGATACCTAAACATACTAATTACCTTATTTGGTAGGGCTCTTAGAAAAGAAAGAGCAATGGTGTATAGAAGAGATGATAGTTACTAAATTTGGTATTATTTTTAAAGAGTTTATACTTTTTTATTATAATGAATTTAACCTTCTTTTATGCAAGAAAATAATGTTTGATGTAAAGAAATTAGTCGTTAAAAAGAACAAGAATGAGCACCAAAGACTCTTCAAAATAGACAATTATTAAACCAAGTGAGGATGATAAGAAGGATGAGATGATTTTAATAAATTAAAAATCATGAAAATTCACCATCCTAATCATATCATAAGTATTGTTTAACAAGAGGCAATTGTTAGTTCATGCTTCTATTATAAATTTGAGTACAAATCCTTAGTTTTGAATGTTTGGGTTTACACAAGGAATGAGGAATTGAACATTTTTTAGTATATTATGGACCTTAGACTTAGAGATTATGTAATGGTTTAACTCAACCAATGAACAAGGATATTAGGAGAGAATTATGTGCAATTCTATATGATTAAAATCTCTTTTAACATTTATGATCGTTCTTGATTGATATTCATATGACTTATTAAGTGTTTTGATATTTTAATTTAAGTATAAAAGTTATGTCTCAAGTTATCAAGTTAACTGGTCAACCAATAGCTTAGCGTGGTAGCGTGGTTGGTTAGTGTCTTAAAAATTGCCTACTTTTACCTTTCCAATAAGTTTGTAAGGAGTTTGAGCGCTCATATGGTTGACCATATATACAGATTGATCGAATGATGTCTTCAAGTAGTCAACCAATGTCCCCTTTTCTAAGAAACTTCACTTTTCAATGAGTTTGTAAATAGATTAATTTTATATATTGATTAATCACACCAATATTAAATATTTTGTTTATTCCTAATATTGAATTATGACTTATGCATGAATTAAAGGTGAGATGATCCTTATCTTGATAGATAGTTATTTATGAAAATAATTTTATTATTGTTCTCTAATATCACAAATACTTTGACATCATACAAAAGGGATAGACTATTGAACCAAAGGAGCTTCAAATAGATGTTTTGATGATAAAAATATATAATTACTATAAATAAGTTTATTATTTTAATGAAAAGCAATATAAGGGTAAAATCAAGTCATAAACTCAAAAGGATAGTTTATAAAGTTGATAAAGAGAAGTTAAAGTTTACAATCATTGAATTGAAGATTAAGTCAGGAAAAAAAACAAGATCAAGGATATCAAGGTCATTTTATGTTTTGTATTATTTATTGTAATCCCACTATGTTAGTTTTTGTAATCTCAAAGACTTACCATGTATAAACATTTCATCTTATTTTATTGAATGAGTCTTTTCACTCATCAGGAGATGTTAAAGCTTTTGTTTTTCAGAGAAAAGCTTCTTAATCTTTCAAACACTCTTTATGGAACATTTGGAGAAGTGTTTAAATTATAATTAAATTGAATAAATTAATTTTGAGCATTTGAAGTTAAATCATGTTTTTCCGAGGATTAGTCGACCTATATAGGTTAATAACGTACCAATATACGTTAAAGTTATCAAAATTGATAAACTAAGAGTTTGAAGTAAAGTTGGTTAATAGATTAGTTGATTAATGTGTCATATCGCTCGATTATGCCTCGTGGTTGATTAATGTATCAATGGTTAGTGAAACTATGCATTTAGTGTATACTAGTCAATCAATATGTTACATTAGTCGACTAGTGCTATACAACTAGCCATTATAATAGCTAGTTCTGGACTCCACTGGCTAGTAGAGGTCCTAAAACACTATAAATATATGTTTTCTCATTGGTTTTTGATCAAAAAGAATATAGATGTCTTATACACACATTTATAAGTGTTTATTAAACATTTGAGCATTATTATCTCATATTTGTATGAGTGGAGTTATTAAAATAATAAAGTGAGATATTTTGAGTTGTAAGCTTTAGTTGGGAATTATATTATTACAATTGGGTGTGTTTCAATGACATTAAGGTTCCCCTTCACCTTAGAAAAAGATTATAGTGTGATTCTAAAAAGAGTACTGGAAGTGGATGTAGGTAAGGGTTATTTGTAACCATTATAAATCAGTTTATGTCCTCTTCCTTATTCTCTTTGAATTATTATCCAATTATTTAATTAATTTATGTTAAGTAATTTCTTATTCTTATATTTATTGATGGTTGCCAAATTGAGTTTAATGGTTAGAAAATTTAATTAAATTTTATAAACACCTAATTTATCTCTCCATATATAACTTAAATAAGGTAATTTTATAGAGAAGAGAAATCAAGATAATCAAATGTTAGAATTTTCGGGTTCACTCATATAGAATATTAATTATTATGCAAGATTGATTATTATGGTTGAAATAATAATTAACATGATGAATCTATGCCCTTTCTCAAGGCACGTAGGTTTATTTAATTAGGTAACCACCACATCTTGATATGCAATTTAACCGAATCAAACTCATCAAGCCTAGATAATCAATTTATTTATCACAGTAATATAGGATATTTTTCTTCTTTAGAGCTAAAGTGTTTATTCTCTTAGTGCGCAAATCATATTTCACCTCTTTGTCCTTCATACACTCCTTAAGATTAAATCTATGATGGTCAATAACTAATTAAAAATAAAGAGAATAAATTTAACTAACAGATAAATAAATCATGTATTAATAATTTAAAAATCTATACCAAGTTATATCACTACCCTAAAGTAGGATTTTAACTACTAACATAACGATAACAAAGCTAAGACAAGGCAACCTCAACATAAAAGAGAGAAAGAAAAGAAAAAAAACTACAAAGTTGTCATAACCTCCTCTAATCTTGCTCCAAATCCATCCTTCTTACAAATAAATCCTAAAACTAAAAATTTAGTGATAAAGGATGTTGTTTCGGGTCTCTAAATTCTCATACAAAGAACCCTAGTAAAGTACTTATAATTTACATTAAAGAGTTCTAAGGTAATTAAACTTGTAATTTCATGCATCCCTAAAGTAATTATTATAAGAATTAGTAATTACTGAGCTTCCGTATTGGTGCTAATTTTCTCTAAAACTTTTTAGATGCAATAAGATAGTTCCAACATTAATTCCACTTTATGTTTGATGTTGTTTTTATTCTAGATGAAAAAAATGACCAACATAGGCCAAACAAGGACTTGTGTTGGTTTTATATTTGACAACCTAAATTTTTTTCCAAAATTTAACATCCTTGAAATAGACTCAGTCTCTTATGTCTTTTATAAAAAAAAATTCATTCGACTTAGCTTTAAGATGACTCCAAAAATTACCTTGATCGGATAACTACAGAGAAATTTATACTCAAATATATTATCTCTTCTTAAAATCATTACCTATAACAAAATAAATCAAACATAGGAAAATATCATATAATTTCATAAATATGCTAAAACATAAATAACTTAGCCTCTACAATCATGCAAAATATGAAACTATTAATTACTCAATAAATTGTCTTAACATGCTACGGACATACACTTACCATCAAAGTAAGTATTCATACCCTTACTTCTTTGTGATATTGACATTCTCGCTTAAAAATATCCCTTGATATATGTTAGAGCCCACCTTATATGGTCATCAAATATAGGCTTAACCCATGAATTTTTTCCCATGTTAAACTTTATAACTATTTCATTCTATTTTTGTCACAAATTCCTTCATAACATCATATAGTAAATCTATAAATGCCTCTTTCAACTTATTATATATCTAAACAGTAAGGAATACCACTTTAATGATGTTATCTATACTCTTGCACTCGTCTGTAATTATAGCACTAGGTAATACCTCAACCATATACAAAAAATTTTATAGAAACTATTAAAAGCGTGCTACTTAAGAGTGCATAACCAAGCAATATAGACTAACTGAATAGTTTACATTGATAAATGAAGAAAACAATTATTTATGAGATAAGTGATATGAGGCGTGATTATATCACTCACTTAAAAAATAATGTTCAACTATTTGTATCTGTCCAACAAACATTCATTAGCTTTCCTTCTTTATTACTATCATTTTCATATAAAAAATCTACTATGATCTTTCTCTTTTATTCTAATAGATATCTTATAAACCACTTTAACGTCTCCTTCTAACCTCACTCTACCTAACCTATCTATATGATTAAGATAATACTTTCGTAAATATGTCATATTTTCATATCTACTTGTAGCTACAATACTATATTGTATATTTATGCATGATTTAATTCCGTAATCTTTTCCAATTTACGTCTTACTTAGCTATCCACAACTCGATGTTGCCTCATAAACCTCACACTTTTTTTAAATCAATTCATGGTTATACACATCTTTAAATTTAATTATACTCTCTAAGATCTTGTTTGGTAATTAGTAATAAAGAGCTGGAAATGTAAATGCAATATTTATTCCCTAACTTTTAGTTGTTTGGATAACCTTTATTCACAGTTTAGAGTTTTAACAAAATAATGAAATGAATCGATAGATGGAACTAACAGCCTTCTCTTCCAACAATCCCCAGATGTTGCTTCATGGCCAACAAACTTTTTAGAACAGTTTGATATTTGCTGATAAGACAAATGCTTAATTATTAGGAACCTTTTGTCCATTTTTTGTTGGCTTCGATAAACTAAAGTTGGCTGAAGCCGAACATAAGCACAGATTTCGCTGCTGCGGGACAGATCCAGGCCTAAAGTTTTGAAGGCTGTCGGCTTGTTTCTGTCGATCAGAGGCTTTATGGAAGGGAGACACTTTTGGTCCAATAGAGTGCAGGCATGACATAGATGATAAAACTTAACCCAGTTCCAACTAATACTTTGCTTTCCATAATCATTCATTTATTCTCGCTACTCTTTTATTGGCGTGAGCTAAAAAGCTCAGAGAAGCATAAGATGACCATGGCTTCCATATTTTCCCATCTCCGATCCATTGCGTTGACCATTTAAAAATAACCTCTCTTATAGTTAAAAATAAGACTTTGTGTTATTAAATCTTTAAAATTTTGCGTGTCAGCAAAATTTATACTGTTGGTTACCTTAAGACTCTACTAATTTAGATAAATACGAAGGATTATAAATCATTCATAAATAAAAGGGTACAAATTTACATGTGTATATACGTACAAACTTAATGAAAAAGCAACTTGATGATATAGAAGTAAGTACTAAGTAGTTCCAAAACAAAACTGCCAACTGTCATAACGGTAGATAATTTATAACAAACATAAAATCGGAACCGTTCAATTCAATCCAATCATTTTCTACCTAGTAATAGGATGGCCCCCTCTGCCGTGTTGTTGATTGTGTTAAAATTACCAAAATGCAAAAGCGGTGGATAGGTTTAGGGCCCCCTCTCTGGCCTCGTTTGAAGTTCATACTTCAGATAGATAGCAAGTTCAGTGGGTCACCACTCCCAAAACAATTTCTTCCCATTTTTTATAATTTGTTAATTAATTATAATTTAATGTACTTAAATATCAATAACTAATGCTGGAAAAAAGTGAAAAATAAATATGAAAAGTACATAAAGATACTATGAAGTGTAGTAGAAAAAGACAACAACAACATGCGAAATTCCAATAAAGGAGAGGGAAGAACAGGTAAGAAAGCGACAATAACATGGGATTTTCGGTCATTTCACTAGCCGAAGAACCTACCTTTCCAGCACGTGGCATTTACGAAAATCAGATCGGTTAAATACAGCAGTTTATAAGCTTATACTTAGCCCTCCGTAACTTAGAAAAAACAACGAAGTAATAATAACGATCTCACTCTTCATTTCATCTATTCCTTTCTTTTGTTATTTATTTACTGACTTTGGCTTGCTGCTAGTCATCGTCAATTCAACCCATCGTATCCATGAAACCTCTGCTCTCTCTTTCCCCTTCAAAGTAAGAATCTTTTTTACCTTCTAGGTGCCCTTTCTTCATATATTTTCTCCTCTTTCGTTTCTCTGTTTTTAGTTTATTGCTGTATTGTTCTTTCTACGAAGAAAAAGAGGAGGTATGTCAAACAAGTTGACAATCGAGGGGTAATCGATGCGTCGTAACCATGAATACCCATTTTCGCAGGTTTTGCCTTCTACGGGTGTTTTAACGTTCAAGTCTTTTTACGGAGGTTGGTAAGTATATAACATCCATTGATCCACTTGACTCGTCAACTCTTTCTGGACTTACTTACCTCGTTTATTTTCTGGTTTACTGTACGTTTCGCACCGATAAAATTTTTGTCTTATCAATAGCATGTTCGTTTCTTTCACTTGAATGCTTATTCTGTGGATGTGCTTTTGTTTCGCTTTCAGTCTGAAGAGCTGCATAAATTTTGGGTTTGTTTGATTTGACGTTTCCGTTACTTACTTGTCTGAGGTAGGATCGATGAATGAACACGTGGTTTATCTACCTATTTGTGTATTTCAGGCGTTGATAACGATATTGGTGTGATGGTTTTATCTTATTATTCATCTTTTGATTGTTTTTTCTTCCTGCTATGCATTTTAGTCCTTGTTTCTAAAACAATGTCAATGTGATTGGTCTTTGTTATCATAGAGCTAATTGTTAAACAAATCATTATGTTTCTTATGTTTAACTGATAAATTCTTTCTGTTTTAATTATTATTTTATGATCGACACTATAAAAATGAGCGAATAGTTTGGTGCATAAACTCATTTAGTTTTGATGCTCAGCTGAAGTTTAAGGTTCAGTTTTCTTGTGTTGGCTAAATAGTTAGGATTATGCTCCGAGTCTGGGGTGATTGTTAATGGTCAAGGTCTTGGTCCTCTATGGCATTATTAGCAGTAAATAGCAAGGCATTGTTGCATTTTATTTATCTTCACCCGCGATTGTTGTTTTCAATTGCATTGTTTTCTGATATAAATGTGCTGCCAGACAATCAAATTCTGACCATTAGGCATGGTTTACCAGTTCAATACTAACAGATTAAGCAGGGTAATCCATCTCTTATTTCTTCTTATAGGTAGCAGCAGAAAGATTCGATGAATTTTCAATAAGTACTTTAAGTTTCCGATTTTTGGGGAAAGAACAGACATGTGCATCTAAGAATTACATTAAGTCTCTATATTTTTCATATATATTTGCAGTTCAGGGTCATGTTTTACTTTTGCTTCATCAACCCAGAATCACTTTCATGCGTAGAAAAGTATTTGCATTTTTTCTTTTGTACCATTTAGCCCTAGACATTTGATTGGATTATTGTTGAAATTCAAAGTATATATCCTGATGCTTAGTCATGTGTTGCTCACTTGACTAATTGTACTAAAGTGTGGTGAATGCTATCATATTTTAAGCTAAAGAATCTTCTTACATTCTGCCTTAGTTTGTTTCCAGCGGCTTTCTTCATCAGATTGACTGTGTTATTTGGACAGCAACATGGAAGACATTCAAGATGGAAACAGTGACCAATCACTCTCTCCAAATTCCTCTAATATGGGGGATATTGGATACCCACAGCTTCCTCGTGTTGGAGATCAGTACCAGGCAAACATCCCTAGCGTAACTGCAGAAAGTGATCATTTACAGCTTAAAAGTATGCCAAAAAATTCAGAAGTCATGACTGATATTCATTGCTCTTTTATAGTGGGATTACCTATTCCACTTATGTGGTCAAAAGCTGAAGTTGGAAACATCAATGAGACTGTTGAATCTGCTAGCAGTGAAGAGAGCCAGATTACTTACAAAAATGAACATGGAGAATTTAAAATTCATCCTTGGGATATGTCATCGGGCCATGGAAAGGATTTAGGGGAGTCCAACCATCGACTGGGGGCTGCAAGTAACAGAATGGAGGTTGACTTGATCTTGTCCTATAAACCCAAAACAGAACTGGTTAAGGTAGAGAGTGAATCCTTTCTTGTTCCTGGCATTGCAAGTGAATCTTGGACAGATGTTGAGCGGGATAGTTTTCTCCTTGGCTTGTACATTTTTGGCAAGAATCTTATCTTGGTGAATAGATTTGTTGAGGGTAAAGGGATGGGGGACATACTGGCATTCTATTATGGTCAGTTCTACCGTTCTGATGAATATCATAGATGGACAGAGTTTCGGAAGCTAAGGAGCAGACGCAATATACAGGGACAAAAGATATTTTCAGGATGGAGGCAACAAGAGTTATTAACACGCTTACTCTCTCGTGTTTCACAAGGGTGTCACCATGTTTTGCTAGAGGTATCTTTCTTCTATCTTTCTTCTTTCTCATTCTAACAGAAGAAAGAATTGCGTACCAGTTGTCTCGTGTCTTATGATACATTGTTAACTAAACTCAGCAAACTGCTATACAACAGGATTATTGCTAGATCATGTACACGATGAATTTAATCTTGTTTTTCTGTGATGACCCTTCATTTTTTTTGTCCTTTCAAATGCAAATAACACTTCGAATGTCCTGTGGCTCTAAACTTAGCAAGAGTACAAATTTCTAGTTATTGTTCACTGATGTTCATTGTCATAAACTTAATTGAGTTACAAATCTATCAAGAATCCTTATAAGATGTGAACCATAGCCTAGAAAATGAAGGGCTATAGTATGATGATTAGAGGTTTATACCCAAAGAAATGATCAAGATGCTAGGCTATGAGAGCTTTTTCTAGCTCTGGTATCACTTCTAAAGCCACAATATCAATGTAACTGTTCATTTTATCTTCTAATGATCTGTATGAGTTTGTACTTTTAACGTAGAGAGAAACAATGTTTTGGGTAGAATCCTTACTCCTTTTTAGTTTTAGTTGCTGCCCTTGCTTGAGCTCATAGAAATCACATTATCTTGTCTTGTTCACTGGTTACGGATCCCATAATTGCCTCTTCCTATTTCCCATGGTTATGCTGCATGAAAGTTCAGTTTTTCAAGATTTTGGTGCCGTATTATTTTAAAATTTAGACACTTTAAAGCACTATATAATTTTATTTGCTCCTCCTTGATACTCATTCGCAACTCTTATTTCTCCTGATATTGATTTTTCTAATAATAGAACTGATAAGACAGTAGGAATTTGTCATATTCTTTCTGTAGAAAACTGTCTTTCTCCTAGTTTTCTGCTTCTGTTCCCTTACTAATAGTGTTAGCACAATTAGACTTTTGTCTTTCCTTCAAGAAGAAATAAGGAACCATTAAGAAGTCTGGAAATTTGGGATTAACATTGGGCCATTGGAGTTGTAGGTCTTGTGGCTGTACTCTGCAGCTATTTCTGCCATTGGCAGTAACGACCACACTGCTCTTACTTGCTTGAAATATTATGTACTACAGGTTTCTAGGTCATATGGAGAGGGGAAACTTGCATTTGAAGAATATATTTTCCTGCTAAAACACACAGTTGGCCTTAACGTGCTTGTGGAAGCCATAGGAATTGGGAAAGGGAAACAAGATCTCACTAGTGGTGCGATAGAGCCAGTAAAGCATATAGTCTCTGTTCGTCCTGAAATACCTATTGGCAAAGCTTGCTCCTCTCTTTCACCTGCTGACATTATTAAGTTTTTGACTGGGAATTTTAGGTTAAGTAAGGCACGATCTAGTGATCTTTTTTGGGAAGCTGTTTGGCCTCGACTTTTAGCTCGTGGTTGGCACTCTGAACAGCCCAAGGACCAATCCATTTCTGGTTCCAAGTATTCTTTGGTTTTTCTTGTTCCTGGTGTTAAAAAATTTTCTAGGAGGAGACTGGTGAAGGGAAACCACTACTTTGATTCTGTTAGTGACGTGTTAAATAAAGTTGCTTCAGATCCAGGGCTGATTGAGCTTGAAGTTGAACAATCTAAAGGTAGTGAAGATAAGGATGGGTACAGATGGAACCCACCCCTAAAACAAATTCAAGATAACTTCTCAAATAAGCAACACCATTGTTACCTTCAAACAAAAAACTTAAATTGCAATTGCAATGCACAGAAGTTCACAATTATAGATACCAGTTTGGCTTACGGAACTGAACGACCAAAGGTGAGAGAGTTGAAAAGCTTACCTGTTGGAGTTGCTAGTGCATCTTGTTCTTCATCTAGTCTTTCAAGTGAAACGGAAGAAGACATATCTGAAGAGTCACAAGGGGAAACAGTTGAAATGAACACACAAAATCATTTAGAGAATGAGATTGACAGAAAAACTATTAATGATTCATCAGGTGGTGTAAAGAACTTTCGAAGTATCAGCCCAGGTGATTCCCTGAATCCTACCAGCTCAGGAGCTGAAAATCAAGAAATTGACAGCTTTTCTCTAGCGAATGGGAAACAGCCAAGTGAGGATATGATGTACCAATTCAGCAGGAAGGTAAATCCTGACCACCCCAAGTATTTGATCCCCCTCAGAAAGCAAGAGAGTTTTGTTGGTTGCAGCACTGAACAGTCAATCAGCGTAGATAAAAACGTTTGTGCAGACATTAAGCTAAAAGTAGATGAGTCTCACTATATATCAACCACAGATGCATGTGAAAATATGATTTTTAGAATGTGTGCAGCTGAGAAATCATCATCAGCTAGCCCGCTGGCAAAAGTTAGTCCAGATAGGAGTAATGAAGTGGTTGGTGAGAACTGCCAGGACAGAGATGTCCATACAGGAAAGCCTCAATCACCTAAATTGATTGACTTAAATGTTCCTCATGTTTCATTAGATTTTGGGGATGAACCTACAGTGAGAGAAATGGTTCAAAACAATAAGTTACCTGAAAAGAAGCCATCCTTGCTGTCTGAAATGAACTGGCAATCTGGCCCTTTGAAATTCTCCGATGCTGGGCAGCCACCTGCTATAAATAACCGGAGACAGAGTACTAGGAACCGGCCATTGACTACAAGAGCATTGGAAGCTTTAGAATTAGGATTTCTTAATACAAAGAAGAGAAAATGTGGCAATTCACTCGAAAATAGCAAAGTGACTAAGTCTTCACAGCGAGTCCAAGGACGAACTGCTACAATAGGAAAATCTGATGGTGGTGTTCAGAACGATGTTGCAGAGTCGGGAGGTGGGGAGGTTTTGGATGAATCTTATAATAACACTGACATTGTTCACGAGTCTTCGGTTAACGAATACTGATACGTCAATGTAGGCACCAAAAGTTGCTTTATTGAATCATAAGCTTGATCTCTCCTATGTTATTCCAATAGCTTGGAAATTGTCACTTCAAAATTCTGCCTAACCATAATAGAAAATCACTGCAGTCTCCTTTTCAGTTCTTCAAAGTAGTTGCAAACTTTCAGGAAAAGATGGCTGTGGAACATTTGTAACGTCCGTGATTGATGTGACAAAAATCAGACGAAGCCTATGGGTGCAGAGACCATATGCTTTCTAGCCTTTAACTGAGGTTTAACAAGTGGGAGTACTTAAGAGTTGCTGGAGGCTGCTAGGGGTGTTACTTTAGTAGCTTCATGCAGATGAAGAAAATTGTGTTTCCTACAAAATCCAATAGCACCATGTACTACCTTTGATGTAACAAATATAGTTTATCATCTGTGATTCTTGAAAATTAATGTGTAATAAATATGGGATTCATATGTTCTCCAATTGTATGGCAATGCAGTTCCAGTTTTCGGCATCCAAGGCCAGCCAAAGTGGTTTACAGGATAAAGATCAGAGAAGCTTAGTACCACGATTGACCAATGACTAGTAGTAATTGATAATTCTTTGGTACTAAAAAACATTTGGAGAGGTTTTCTTCCGCGTCAATGAATATCCGCTTATGGGCATTGAATGGTATATGGAAATTTTTGTTTGAACGAGAGAATAAAATTCTCTCGAGAAAAAATGATCCAAGACACAATTAGGCATGTCGATCCAAACATGAAAGTGATTATGGAGAACGGATGCCCTAGTAAGAGAGTGGGCACCTCTATTCTTCGAGCGCCTAATCCAAAAAGCAGAGATATTGTCCCTGGTGCATAAAATATCCTTACAATCCTAAATTATAAGACCAAAATAAGAAAACTCCAAAGAACTGGAGTTCAAAGCATGAATAAGGAGCTGACTATCAGTAAAAATAAAAACCAACTTGTAAAGTTAAAAGTTGGTGAGAGAAAAAAAAAAGTGGCTGCCGAGAGTGTCTCTCACTAGGTTCTCTCCTAGTCTTGGCCACTTCCAGGTTCTTCTCTGCCCCCTTTTCTCGGCTGAGTCCTTCTCATCCGTGTCTGCTGCTAGTGCTTTCGTCTAGTTTTGGTGGACATTGTTCGGCCTGGACGCTGTCTTTTGCTTTTGTTTGAATTTTTGGTTCGGTTTGTTTCCTGCCCTTCGCACCTTGTGTCTGGGTGGTGCAACCCGTTTGTTCTTCCCTTGGTTTCTGCTTTCCCGCTCAACCTCCGCCTATTTTGGTCAATGCTGGTGTCTTTGCCTTTGGCGCTCTTTGCCGGTGCAACGCTTAGTCCTTGGGGGCTCCCTTGCCTTCACACAATGGGCAAGTCCCGGCCTAGGGGTGTTGATATTACTGCCGAGTGTCTCGGTTACCAAACTGGAGCCACTCCTCGGTTTCGTCCGCCACGACCTGTGACCTCCAACCGTTTCCAGTGCCTTGCGCCGCCTTCTAAGCCTCGCCCTCCATCTTCTCAGGACCCGTCTGCGTTGCCCAATGGGGAGTCTTCTACTACCCCCCTGAACCGCCTCCTCGGCGCATTACTCCCCAGCTGGTTTATCCCCTACCGGTGACTGGCCCTTCTGATTTCCCTCCTGCTTCAGGTACGTCCCCTTCCCCTTGTCCTGGACTGTGGCCTCCTCACCGGGGGGATGATGTAGCATCCACAGTTGAGGAGGAAATTGAGCTCGGAAGTAAGGATACGGAGGAGACGGTGTATACGAAGGATAAGGTCACTTAGGTACTGTCTGTGCCTTCTGATGTTCAGGCAAACCAGGTGTCTGTTGAAATGCCGCAGTGCCTATTGGCCAGTGAATTTGGGGGGGACCCGAAACCTTCTTTTGCGAGATTGTTTAAGCAAAATAGAGACCTTTCGCAGGGGATGAAATTGACCTTTCAGGATGTGGCTGATGAAGTCGTACTGGATGCATCAGATGCTGTCGATTTGGAACAACAATGGGGGTTCTGCCTAGTTGGTTGTTTTACGGGGAGATTTCCGGGCTTGAAGGCTATTCACAACCTCATCGACAAATGGCCAATTCCGTGCCGCTACGCCCCTCATAATCGGGGCTGGATGATATTCCATTTCTCCTCTGAGGCTAAACGCATGCAGGTTTTAGCTGGCGGTCCTTATGTCCTATTTGGTAGAACTTTGATCCTGAAACCATTGGCTCCGGGATTCACCTTCGACTACGCAGCTTTCTTGCATGTCCCGATGTGGTGCAGCTCTCGAATGTCTTCTGGAATGAAAAGGGCCTCTCGAAGCTGGGGCCCCGTCTTGGTAAGCCCCTCTGTACTGATCTAATCACTCGACAACAGCTTCGCCTGGGATATGCTAGGTTGTTGGTTGAAGTTGATGTGGAAAAGGGCCCAGTTCAAGTTTTCTCAGTGAAACTCCCTTCTGGCTATAGTTATTTACAACGAGTCATTTATGAGGCCTATCCTATTTTTTGCTGCCATTGCCATAAATTCGGTCATAGTCCTTTTAATTGTAAACGGGATCAGACTACTGATCAGGGGTCGGCTAGTG
>JANZXV010000009.1:14128202-14147918 GCA_027576455.1 Erythroxylum roigii
GGCTCGGTGATAATTTCTTTTATCTTCATCTCTGGAAAGAGGGTTACAAGTAGTAGTACAAATTTCGTGTCCTGAATTCAGAGTGTATTGAATGAAACAACACAACGGACTTGGGTGTTACTGTCAAATTCATGGTGGAAAAAAGTCCAGTTAGCTACCAAAAGAGCAATTACTTGACAAAGGAGTACAGCATGTACCCATTTGTTTATCTCCAATCCAGTAAAGGCCAAGTATAAGACATTCCGTTGAAACATTGCCGTCCGCAACCGACGTGTGAAACAATGATTGAAGTTATTGGTAATCCATGAAAGTCTTCCTGGAAGCTGTTCAAGTAGAATTCTTGGCTGGACCGAGTTCACTGCCTCAAAAAGTGTGTGTTTACAATGATATCAGTACGGAACTGGCAATGGGTTTAATAATCCAAATCTATCATCTCTCGTTCCATAGAAAATAGATTACTTGTTTTTATTATCTATTCTTGTAAGTATCCGTCAGACTCGTAAAAGTAAATAAATGTTCGTAAAATAGGATAAAAAATAATGAGATCAGATAAACTAAACCATGTTTCTGAAAATATTTCTTTAGTTCAATCTGATACAGCCATTGACGTGACAGGGACATCAGGTGCTGTGGGAAATTTAACAGATACAGAAACAAACCAGGTGCACTGTTATAGTTTTGACTTTTGAGCATTGTGTAGATGCATTAAACTGCACAGAGCCTATGGTTGTATAGCATGTAATGATATGGTCAAAGGAGAGTCATGTGCCGTAACATTCTGATACATTTGCAGTAGGAAGGACTAGTGTACCACAGCTTGTCACACCGGCAAAAAAAAAAAACGTATTTAATTTTAACACCAGTCATTTATTATTGTATAGTTTAAACTTCGTTTTTTTTTTATTTTTGCTAAATTTTCGAATTTAACTTCTAGACCAAATGGACTTGTTCAACATCAAAATAGAGCATCAGCTTGGCTCTCAGGTGGATGTGTGTGCCTTGCCTTACGTAAGGTTGGAAAGACTAAACCGAAACATAAAAAGAGACAAGATGAGAAAGCAGAAATTGACGAATAAATTAGAGAAGCAGTTGATGATGAGTCTGGAGTTCAATTATTATTTATTATTACCATCTTCCACGTATGGAGATAATAAGTGGTATATATTGCAGGAAAATGTTAAGATATGGGCCTTGATAAAATATTCTGGACTTCACACCGAAGAGAAATACGTTATGCCTTTTGTATTCTATTTTCCTTGTGTATTGTTGTATTGAAAACATTCATAGTGAATAAAGAAATCCTAGCTGCCCATGGACGTAGCCATATTTTGGTGAACCATGTTAATCTGTGTGTTCGTTTATTTTTCTGTACTGTTCTTTGATTATTGTGATTGATTGTCCATAACAGAAAATTATCTAATCTTATTTTCGTCTTCTTACCCAGTATAAAAAACCGGAGAATAAATGTTTTGTAAATATATTTACACATTAAAATCCTTAAAATATAAAGATTAGGGTGCATTAACCATTAAGAGCCTAGGGTCTTAAGATTTTCATACTACATCAAAGTCAAAACTTTAGGAGCAAGGCTACCACATTAGCACGTTGAGTGCGACTGAAACTGCTACCTATGAAGCTGGGATTAGACAATCATTAATTATTGAATACCATAATTATAGGTTAGATTAAGACGGTGGGACCATATATGAAATGAACCGAGGCTTTTGATTAATTAGTCGTGAAAGAAAAAAAAAATTAACAAATGCCGTGCTTAGAAAACAACAACGCTAAATTGACAAAGTTCACACTTGATTCATATATAAAAAGAAAAGGTTAAACTAGCTAGCATCTTCTGCATTTTCACTTCCTTTTCTTACTCGAAACATGTCTATATCTACAAGAATAGAATTTCCGAGCTGTTGTTTTCCTGATCCAAACATCATTTTCATCGGGATTGATTAATTGGTCCAGATTTCTCATTTAAGGCTTTCCTCTATAAAAGGTCTTGAGTTCGAGTCACGCTAAAGGAGGGAAAATAGGCAAGTTCCTATTGATGATCCTCTAGCTCCCTGAGCACAGCTCCTTGATCGGATCAATTACAGACGCCTCGCTTCCAGCGGTAGTGTGGGAGTTGAAGCTACTAGGAAACTCGAGGGCTGATGGGAACCTGATGCTGAGCAGGGGGGAGCCAGTGATCAATCATTAGTTGACCAATCAAACATGTGAAGACTCCTTATGCGCAGAAGTATATAGGCTACGTAGGAACTTGAGGGATCTTGGAGTTCCAGATTTACATTCTCTAAGCTTTTGGGGTGAGGTCGTAGAGGCTTAAGAATAGTGTAGCTAAGTCAGGATACCTAATGTAATTAAAAAAAAAAGAATAGAATTTCCAATCTGTTGTTTCCCCGATCCAAACATCATTTTCATCGCGATTGATTATTGAAAACACGCTTACAGGTCGTAATTAAGGAATATAATTAAACTTATATCCGTCCTTTTGTATACGTTCTCTATCCCTATGGTTCTTGCTTGTGTCAAATAGTGAAAATTCTTATACAATTAACAAATGGTTTCACAGCATCGTCATGCGGCTGCCTAGTTTGTGCTTCTATTTCGGTTTTATCATAATATGAAGTCAAAGAAGGCAGCAACCATATATCTGTTGTCATCTTGCTGGTTTCATAGATTACACCGATACTGAATTCCTCTTCGACAATAACTAAGTTGGAAAATTGTCGGGATCAATTTGGAGCACCTGGTATGCCAAACTGTCTGAAGAAATTACCTTGTCCCTGCATATTCTAGTTCCTGTCTATTCATTGTTTCCATTTTTATAGCCTCTCTGATGTTACCCTTTTTCTTACATCTTAAATTTAATTATACTGTCTAAAATCAGTGGAAATGGTAACCATTAATTTAATTTGCAAATGGACATGGCTGTTCCGTTTTTATTCACAAGAAAACAAAGTATCAAATATCCATACCAAAGGGCGATCACATACTGTTCATTGACGAAACTAGAAACAAAAACTAGCAAAAAATCAACGGAACAAGATCCTCTGTCCAGTTTTATGGTGTCTTATTGTGTCCAGTGAATCTCAGCCATTTATTTATGGGGGTCCCGCGTAGGCTGCATATAAATAAACGTGAGGTCCGCATAAATGAATGGCTAAGATTCACTGGACACAATAAAACACCATAAATACTAGACAGAGAATCTGGACTCAAAATCAACACCGCTCGAGAAATTATAAGCTTATTTTTGTTTTTGCCATTTATAAACTTTACATTTGAAATCACGTATTTATTTATATTTATATAGTCAAATCACTCAATTCAAAATTATCTAATTTAATTTAGATATTATGGTTTATCATTACATTCGATTTTGCTTGGTTTGTTAAGTATCTTGTTGAGCTTCTATCAATTAATTTCTTGTTTCAACAACCAGTTAACTTCATTCTCTTGTCTAGATGACTTAAAACTCGTTCTCATTAAGTTGAATATTACTAGAAGATTGAATAAATCTCCGAATTTTTGTCCCCATTTCACTATCACCATGTTCCAAATGATCATGATATATTCCCTTTCCGACATTCATTGAAACAAATTGAACGATTGTAAAATTACAGTATACAATTGCTTCCAAGATGGTGTATTTATCACTTCTTTGACAATTTCAAGTAGCAAAGTGATAGGTTAATCTAATCAGGAGACAGTCAGCTTAAACACCACATAAACCTTAAACCTTTTAAGGTAAGTTCCTTGTAGTACTTAAATGACAAGCTCTTGATTAATATTGGTGCCTAATGTAAGGATATAAACCCAACTCCACTAAGAGTACATTCATCTAGATAACTTTTATAAGATGCCGGGAGACATTAACACAACTCTTTAAACGATTAACTAAATATCGACAACAAAAGTACTCTTCAACTTAACTAGCAAATCAGTATGAGAATAATAAACTTAACGATAAAACAAACAACAAGATTGACGTGAAAAATCTTATAGTGTAGAGGGAAAAAAATCATAGGCTACACCGATAAGTAAATCCATTAAACTTAATAAGTATATACAAAAGTTGATCTCTTATCCTACAACAATAAGTTATCTCACAAAGTTTCAGAATCAGAATTGAAACTAAATATGATGTAACAATCAACAAACACTTAAATCATTATAAAAAATAATAAAAAATGATGAGAATACAACACTACTTGCCTTCTCTTTGTTTTTCTTCACTTTTGAACGTTATAGCGATACTCTCATACAAAACTTACATATTTTTCTCTTCTATATCACAAAGTGGTTTTTTTTTTAAGATCGTACATGGTTACATACATGGTTGTGTAAGTAACTATGTGTCTTCAGCACCACTTCACTCGCAAATGTACACAATCATAGAGAGATACATGACTGTGTATGTCATGACATAGATGTGTATATCTCTTCGCTCTTCACCTCCTTTTTCATATAGTTCTGGAGACTTACACAATTGATCCACACAGGTGTGTGTGTTTACGCAGTTGTTATACATGACCGTGTAAGTAAAGACATGGGCAAGTAATACCTTACACAATCATGCCTCTCCCGAGAAGAGCTTTATTCAACTTGTCTTATACTTGTTCGTCATCCCTAAGAACCATAAAGGCATCTATGATTACCGAAAGCCTCAAAATAAGACCAAACACTTAACAATCTCCTCCTCTAACCCATTTAAGGGGAAGGCACGTTATTCTCCATCATCTACTTAAGATACATCCCAACAAGCTTCCTATAAAGCTTATGTTTGATTCTGGGAACAGCTTTAGAAAACATATCAACACCATTCATGAATGTATGAATCTTCTTGATAGAATTCATCTTTTCCTTTATAGCTGCGAGTTAGAGATCTTTGCCTTCACAAGATGCAACCTCTTGCACATTCTTAGGATCCCTCTCAGCAATAATTAACAGGTATTCTGAACTTAGATACCTTATAGAAGGCTTTTTCTCCCTTAACCTTTGAAGTTGTACATCACTAATTGTTGTATCCAGTTAATCCCCCTCCTCATTATCCTTTACAACTTCATCTTCAACATTTTCAAGATATGGTTCATGTAGCTCATCATTGACATGTGCTTACACACTTCACCTTCTTCACTTGTAGGTTGCTTAATAGTAGAAGAAATTGGCAAAGAATTAACAATCCTATATGATGAGATACAATGTGATGACTTATCTCTTCTTAAAAGATCAACACCTCTCTCGTGCTCTTGGAATACCACATCCCTGCTTCTAACCATCTTTTGCTTTTTTAGGTCATAAAGTCTAAAGCCAAACTAACCACCACCATATCAAACGAAAATGCAAGGTATCGTCTTTGAGTAAAGCTTCTTTATGTGATCCTTAGGAACTTGTCTAAATACCTTGCAACTAAAAACTCTCAAATGATGATATATAGAATCTTTACTAGTCCACACTCTCTTAGGAGTCTTAAAATCCATAGAACTGAAGGACCTTAATTAATCAGGTGAACAACAATTCAGATTGCTTCACCTCAAAATGTCTCTGGCAACATAGACATTCTGAGCATGCAATGAACCTTCTTCATAATTATTTCTCATCCTCTCAGTAACATTGTTATGCTATGGAGTCTCTAGTTCTGTATTTTCATGTCTAATGCCATGCGATATACAGTAGTCTTCAAACACCTTGGAAGTATACTCACTTCCATTATATGTTCTCAGGCACTTCAGCTTCCTCTTAACTTCCCTTTCTACGATGACATGAAACTTCTGAAAAGTTTCAAACACTTAACTTTTTGAGTTCAAAATGTACACCCAAGTCTTCTTCCAAGCATCATTAATAACTGAAACAAAATATTTGTTACCTCCTAGTGACTCCTCCTCGGTAGAGCCAAAAACATCTAAATGCACCAACTATAATATCTTCGACTTCCCTATAAATCTTCTCTTAAAATAGACTTTATGCTGCTTTCTAACTAAACAACGATCACAAGGATTAGGAGGCAATGAATTCTTAACTAGGATGAGGTATTTACCAGCTAGCAACTGTAATCCCTTCTCACTTATATGCCTTAATCGTCAATGTCACAAATTTGGAGAAGTTCCTCTTTAACTATGTATACTTCACTATCACTACACACCTTTAAGTGTGTCTTGTACAATAAGCAACATTGCTCTCCTCGAACAACAATCATCACTCCTTTGGACAATTTTGACTTTTTATGACCGAAAGTGTGCTAAAATCCTTCTTGATCTAACATATTAACTGATAATATATTTACCCTTAGATTGGGGATATGTCATATATCTCTCCATGTCAATAAGCATCCAAAGTTTTTCTAAACTCGAATATCACTTATACCGACAATCTTGACGAAACTTCGATTTTTCATCTTTACACTCCCAAAGTCTTCACTCTTGTAGTTTAAGAAGTACTCCACCTTTGGAACTCAATGATAAGAAGCCCTTATGTCAATCAACCGTTTATAACCAGAATTACTGACATGAAAGCATTCACTTGTTGCTCAAACTAGGTACACCTTATCAACCATACTAGAAGCTGTTGTAGTTCTATTTTTATCATCTTCATCATTTTGATGATCTTGCTTTTTCTGATCCATCTTACACTTATAATGAAACCTCTTAACATGCCCTATTTTATCACAATAGTAACATGTCTTCATGTATTTTTCACCTCTAGACTTTGAAAATTTCATAAATTTACCATGACCTTTGGGACCCCTACTCTTATTCCTTCACTTTCTTTCTATTATGAAAGCTTGCACATTGTCAACTTCCATCTCCTTGCTTCTGTTTTCTTCATTGAAAATACTCTATTTGATTACATCTAAAGAGAGGACAACTTTAGGAGTTTAGTTATTAATCGTCACTACTAGCATTTCCTAGCTATCTGGTAATGAACTTAATAGGAACAAGAGTTCAAGCTCATTATTAAGAATGATCTTCATTGTAGTAAACATATTGATTATATCTTGGAAATCAACTAAATGCTTTGATACAAATTTCATAGCTTTCAACTTCATGTTCACAAGCCTTTTAAGCAGGGAGCCTTGTTATGGGAAGTTTTCCTTTCATACAGACCTTCTAGCTTCTTTCATAGCTTAAAAGGATCCATTTTAAGACACACGGTTGAATATACTAATATCGATCCATTGTTTAATAGTGCCCAAAGTTTTCTGCTTCATCTTTTCCCATTCTTTATCTAACATCTTTCCAGTTTTTAAAGAAACATCATCATTCACACATTTGTCCACATCAATAAGATCAAAGAGATCCTTGAAATACATAAGGTCCTCCATTATAGGCCTCCAAATCTAGTAATTTGATGACATTAACTTGACTATAAAATTGCTTCTACCTTCCGTCACGATGGCTCTGGTAGCACTTATTGGGAGACAATAACATAACTCTCTAAAAGATCGACCAATTATAAAAAATTACTCTTCAACTTGTACCAACAAATCAATATGAGAATAAGAAACTTAACAATAAAATAAACACTAAGATTTATATGAAAAATGGAAAAAAAATCATGAGCCAAATCAACAAGCAAATCCATTGAACTCAATAAGGATACCAAATTTGATCTCTCACCTACAACAACAAGTTATCTCACAAAGTTTTAGGATTGAAACCAAAATTGATATAATAATCAACAAACACTCAAACTAATTCCAAAAATAATAAAAAAGGATGAGAATATAATACTACTTGCCCTCTTTTTATTTTTCCTCACTTTTAGATGTTATGATTACACTCTCATACCAAACATATATATTTTACTCTTTTATATCATAAAATAGGTTTTTTTATTGTACATTTTCATATACATGACCGTGTAAGTGACCACGTGTTTTCAGCACCGCCTCACTCGCAGATGAACACGATCACAAAAAGATACGCAATCGTCACATACAACTGTATATGTCATGACACAGGCATGTACATGATAGCATATGTTTTTGCTTTGTATGTCCTTCACATAGTTTTAGAGACTTACACGGTTGATCTATACGGTTGTGTAAGTCTAGACACAAATGTGTGTCACCCTACATAGGCGTGTGTGATTACATAGTTGCTATACACGACTATGTAAGTAAGGACACAAGCATGTAGCACCATACACGGCCGTGTCTCTCCCGAAAAGAGCTTCATTTAACTTGTCTTTACTTATTCATCATCCCCATAAATTGAAAAGGAGTCTACCATCACCAAAAGTCTCAAAATAGAGTTGAACGCTCAATATAAGAATTGTATAGATATTGCTTGCAAAATATTTAGATGAAGATACATATTTATAGTATAATAGTAAAAATAAATATAAGAATGTCTAATAATTAGAAGAAATTAAAACACACGACTACTGTTAGTTTAATTTATGTATAAATATTTATACATCTTCTTATTTCAAATATCAACAAATTAATTTAAGCATTCAAGGATAGAGATTGTGAGGATCTAATTTTATAAGTTATAAGTTATAAGTTAATATTTGTTTTGTAATTTATAGTTAGTAAGTATTTGTATTGTAACTCCTAATTTTACTCTTATAATATTTTGTGTTTCATATTTCATTCAATCGTAATTAAGTTACAATCATACCATATCTACTTAATTATTTCAATAAGTGGTATTAAAGGCTAATTATAGTGTATATACTTATCATTTTTATATGGTTGTCACTATTATTAGATCCTCCACATTAGAAAATGAATAAGATATTATCCACCATTTAAAAGTACAAAGTACTATTTACATATACAATTAATATTTACATAAAATAATGAAAGTTCTTTAAGGTCAAAGCAATCAAAGATGGAAGTAATGGCAACTAAATTTAATTTGCAGAAATATAGCAAGAATAATTTATTGTTAAGGATGTTGAAAATGAAAATTATCCTCATATATGATAATTTTTTTGTAACAATATGAAAATGAATATTGTTGCAAATCTTCATTTAGATTTAACTGTTAAGTTTTACCAACCATAGAGGAGAAGAAAATAATAAAAGAGATATTATATCATATCGTTGGATATCAGAATTCACTGTCATGACTGAGCATATTAATAATTTGATAACTCTATATTCTTAGGTTACATCGTTAGGATATAGAATAGAGTTAAATGAATATACCTAATTTTTGCTTTAAAGACTACCCTAATTTATATGAAAAACTCATTATCAACTTAACCAATAATCATCTTATAGATTTCTTAGTCTTCTATGATGTTGCAGTTGTAGTTCTAGAGGAATAAAGTAAACATAAGAATGAGAAAGTTAGATGGTTTAGTTGACATCAAGTCAAATCCTTGATAGTGATAAGAAGGAGATTGATGAAATATGGTCTAAGTAAGGGCCAAACTCATAGTAGGCTAAAATTAAGAAGCAAGGAAAATATAAAATGTTATAATTATAAAAAGAAAAGTCACTTGAAAAGGAATTTTTAGAATTTAAATAAGAAAATTTTAGTCATAAATAATATTTTATACGGAAGAAATATTTTTATGTTGCAAAGTATTAACAACAATTAAAAGTAGGAAGTCGCTACTTAATATATGACTCTTGGACTTAAAGCTAATTTTCACATGACATCTAGAAGAAAATGGTTATATCATTATGAACATATCTCAAGAGGATCTATATACAATTATGATAGTTATTCTTTAAAGGTTGTCCATATTAGAATAATTAAGCTAAAAATGTACGATGATACAATTTATATTCTTTAATAAGTACACCATATAGAGACGTAAAGAAGAATTTGTTGTTTATAGGATGATTAGATGATCTTAAGTACAAAATAGAAAGTATCAATAAGATTTTGAAGATAATTTTGGGCATACCTGTATTTATAAAGATAGAGAAGATATGTGCAAACTTGTACAAGTTAAAATCAAAGACATCACTAAAAGTAGAAGCACTAGTTGCTTCAAGTAATCTAGGTGAAAGATATTTTATGTTATGATATTAAGAAAACTTAGAAATATATCTAAACAAGGAAAGAGGATCCTTGCTAAGTAAAAACGATTCCATTGGCTCATAGAGGTATCATTACCCTTTTGTGAGCATTTTATTACAAATAGACAACATCGTGTAAAATTGAATATATTAAATTTGAGAAATAGGGTTGTTCTTAAATTGATTCACTTTGTTGTACAACAAAAGCTAGTTTTATATCTGAAAGTTGCAAAAAGACTATGTATTTCATTAAATATTATTCCAAGAGATGTTGATGTACCCCATTAAGAGGAAAGCATATGTGTTATCAATTTTCAAAATTTTTAAAGCAAACATTAAAATTTATTCTAGTAAAATGATTAAATTTAAGTACAAATAATATATGACACTATATTGGCAACAAATTCGATGCATTATATAAGTACAAAGACAAAAGAAAATTCATTATTATATATACTCCTCAATAAAATGGAGCAACAAAGTGAATGAACATAACTATATTAGAAAGAATAAGAGTAGTGAGTTGCACGCTTGGATAAGGATTTCTAGAAAAAAAAAGTTAATACCACCTGTTATGTAGTGAGTGGAGTTCCATTAATTGCAATTGAGTTAAAGATGCTAACGGAGATGTGGAATAGAAAGTTAGTGAATTACTATAATATCCATATATTTTGAAGTCTTATATACGTTATATATAATGTCAAATAAACCATTAAGCTAGATCCAAGATTTAGAAAAACGATTATTCTTAAGATATATTGACGTAATAAAGGGGTATCACTTCCGGGATCCTATTGTTTGTAAGGTTATTATCATCAAGGATGTCACTTTGGTAGAGGATAAATTACAAGTGGAGAAGAAAAGACAAAAATACTTAACAAATAAGTTTTAAAGCTATGATATATGTGGAAAAGGAATTTCAATAAAATACTTCTTTTAAAGCAGCATTAGGGTATGATGTTTAAGAACTAGTTGAGTTTAAAACACAAAAAGTTCGTTAATTAGATCTTACAAAAAGACCACCAAATTGATGCTTGCATTATATAATAAAGGGTAATATAGCATACTACCTTTCAATAGAAGATAGAGAGCTATTAATTCTCAAAGAAGCACATACTAATTTAGGTCATTGTTAGTGGATAAAAGCAACATAAAAGAATTAAAACATTTTTTAAAAATAAAACTTAAGAATTTGCACCATTAACATAAGAAGGAAAGCCACAATTGGTGATAAATGGGTCTTTAAGATCAAGAAAAATGATAACGATCAAATGGAGCGAGATTGTGCAAGAATGTTGGTGAAAAAATATGCTAAAAAAAGAATTTACTTCAATAAATATTTTCACTTATAGTTTATCATAAGTCTTAAATAAAACAAACTTTATTTAGATTCTTAAAAATATTTTAAGAGGATTATTGATAATGATTTTATTATCTTATTGTTTTATGTATATGTTATGTTAGTTGCAATCTCCAATAAAGATCATATAAAGGATTTAAAATCACAATTGGCTAGCAAAATTAAAACGAATAACGAAAGACTAGTAACCAAGATTCTAAGGATGCAAATTAATTAAGACAGAAATAAAATGAAGATTTGGATTTATCAAAAAAACTACCTAAAGAAGGTTCTGTAATGCTTTAGTATGTAAAATTGTAAGCCAATTTCTACCCCTTTTCCTATTAATTTTAATTTATCCTTTTGTGTGAACCCTATTAATGAAGATGCGAGCATAGAGATGTCTTAAGTATCATATCTATAAATAGTATTTTTACAATACCGAATATTACATATACAGTAAAAGGTTAGTTGTTATATAATAAATCCTAATAAAAAGCATTACACTGCTCTAAAGATGATCCTATGATGTATTAAAAGGACTTTTGATGTTATATTATAATTTAAAGGATTATATTTTATTATGAAGGAATATGTAAACTTTGATTATTTAAGTGATCTTGATAAAAGAAATTTTACCATACATTAAATGTTAACCTTATTAGCAAGGTTGTAAGTTGGCTTTTAAAGTTATAACCAGTTATGGCTATATCAACAAAGCAAAATATATGGCCACCATATAAGTTGGTAAAGAAATGGTATGGTTGAAACTAGTTTTGAAAGAATTTGAACACAATAATAAAAAGTTCCATTATTTTCTAATAATTACAATGTCATGCAAAGAATCTAGATTTTCATTCAAAAACCAAAAACATGTGTGTTCAATTTCACTTTATTCATAAGAAAATGGGGGGAAATTATGGATATATAAAAAGTGCACATCAAAGAGAATATACCTCTTCACAAAGCAGTATAGAAAAACAAACAATCTCAATTTACAAAATTTATTATGGTATTAGAGCCCCCATCTAGTTTGATATACTAGTATTTTTTTTCAATATTACACTTTTCTCACAAAGATATAATATGTCCCTTTAACACAAACAAAGCACCCACCATGACTAATTATAATTCATCTACTCTATTAATAGTTTAACAACAAATCTAAAAAATATATAGTTTAACGACAAATCTGAAATTTTGGAAGAGTTAGGGTAGTTTAATAAATTAGAAAATTTTTAAAGTTTATTATTATTATTTTAGTTTAATTATTTTATTATTATTTAGGTGTTGGCGATAAATCTGAAGGAACACATGATTAACTAGAAATTTGGAGCTTTGCAAAGTTCAAGTAAGGGAATTAATTAGAATGTACCTTATTTTGTGTTTTTATGTGAAAATTCGATTTTTTGGATTTTGTATGAATTTGAGAAATTAAAGTATCTTATTATATGAATTTTGTGTAAATAGTGAAAAATGCAAATTGTGTGGTGGATGATATTTAAATATGTTCTATTTTGTAAAACTTTGCGTAAAAATAAATATATTATGCCTATTGAGTGAATTTATGGAAATATAATGCCTTTTTGTATGTGTTTTGTGAAACTTCTAATAAATGTGATTTTGAGCGAGTTAGATGACTTGAAAATATTGCGTTATATAAAATCTATGTGATTTGTGATTTATCTAAATTTATTGTGAATTATGGATGAGAATATGATTATTAAACAAATTTTGGTTGTATGGAAATTTGTATACGATGTGCGGTGAATTTTGTGATGAGATGCAATGATAAAAGAAGATGATATGACATGATGATGTTGAATTTATGGATTATTAAGATAATAAAATGAAAATGTGGTTAGCGGCTTGCCTAAGTAGATTTATATTTGATGGTCTTGATATTTATATGATAAGATTGAGATTGATTATTAGAGACATGTAGAGATATTCCAAGAGTGGGGATATCCTTAGTGATTTATTTTAGTATTCCAAGAGTGAGATACCTAGGATACTTCCAAGAGTGGGAAGTGTTCGGTATGATTTATTTAATGAGACCTAGTATTCCAGGAATGGGAATGCCCAGGATATTTCCAGGAGTGGGAGGTGTCCTGCGTGGTCTGTTTGTCGGCAAACCATTAGATATAAGTCTACTAGGTTAAGTGAGGCCCTAAAAGATTAAGAAAAGAATTAAATAAAAATTTTAGGATAGAAGCATGGATTAAGAATAATAAATAAGCTCAATAAATGAGAAATTGTGATATGAATTGCGATGCGATGCTATGTATGTTTCTTTTGAATTTATATGTATTGTGTATTGCATAACGGGTACATTCTAGTTACCCCTTATTAAGTTGGCAGCTCATTTCTTGCCCGTTATTTTTTTTTTCACAGGAACAAATCTTAGATTTTGAAGCAGGTTGGAGTGTTGCATTAAGTGGTATCAGAGTCTACGTTCCTAAGGTAAGGAGGTGTACCAATTATGAACTCGTTTATTTTATAGGATGGCATCCAATAATGCGACTGCTGGCCAATAAGAGGATAAGGAAGAGCCTGTTAATTCTATACATGTCCCGAATTTAGCAAAATAGGTAGGTGTTAGGGTACATCAAGTGTAGGTGGAAGAAGATCAGGGTCCTACAAGAGTGGGGGATGTTGGGGCAGATCAAGTGCAAGTGGAAGCAGACTAGGGTCCTACGGGAGTGGGGGTAAAATCGACTGTGCCAGCTGGTGGGGATCCCATAGCTAAGATACCGTCCCAATATATGCAGGTTATTCAAGCGGTACTACAAGCCCAGGCCCAGTTCCAAGCCCAGGTGCAGATGCAGGCTGCTGCATAGGCTTAAGCACATACACCACCACCAGCTTTAGTAGCGCCTGAGATTGATCGCAATTTTGAAAGGCTTAGAAAATTTGGGACTACAGAGTTTAAAGGTACTACAGACCCTGAGGAGGGAGAAATGTGGTGGGAATAGACTGAGGAAGTTTTAGATAGATTGAAATGTAGTTTGGAGAATCATCTGCAGTTCATCACATCATTATTTCAGGCACCTACATGGATTTGGTGGCGATCAATTTAGAGGTCATTTGAACCTGAAGTAGTGACTTGGGATGAGTTTAGAAGAGAATTTGATGATAAATAACAACCACCAATTTACAGGATTGCAAGAAAATAGAATTTATTAATTTGAAACAAACTAAGGAGATGTCTGTTGCTGATTATGAGGTGCGGTTTGCTACATTGTAAAGGTATGCACCTAAGGCTGTTGCAACACCAAGGGATCGGTGTTATCGTTTTGAATATGGATTATGCACAAAGATCAAATTAAGGCTTGGCCCAACAACTATAGATTTCAAGAAGATGTTGGATACTAGAATTAGAGTGGAGGAAGTCTTAAACAAAGAGAAGAGGATGTAGGAGATGAAGAGGAAGAGGAAGCAAACTTATTATAGTGGGGAGTCAAGTCAAAATACTAAGAGGACATCAGGCTATTAAGGTTCGACTGGAAGAAACAATTATCAAAAGGGTGGTTTAATATTTAGAGGAGGTAGTTCTAACTCTAACTTTAGCAAATTTGAGGGTTTCAGAAGAGGGTCTGGGAGTTACAATTCTTTTAGCTAGCCATCTGTTGGGTCTTGCAGGGGACCAAATCAGAGCATGGGGGATCTTTTAGAAGAGGAGGTAATTCAAGTCGTCGCTGTCAGACTTGTGGGAGGTACCATTTAGGGCCTTGACGGGGACTTAGTGGAGATAATAGGGTATGCTTTGTATACAGAGGCAGGCGGCATTTCAAGAGAGATTGCCCTTCTTTGAGAGATGCAGAGGCCATGATTGGAGGTTTTACTCAGGGACAAAGTAGTGTTGGAGATAGTGGTAAAGGAGCTGGTAGAGGTAGAGGTCGAGGTGCTAGTAGTAGGGGACATGGAGCTACGCACAACATTACGAGGACATCATCAGCTCCTTCTCAAACTCAAGCCAGAGTTTATGAGATGACCAGGGAAGAAGCCTCAACATTTAACGACGTGATATCAGGTATGATTTCTTTACTTGATGCTTTGTCTTATGTTTTGATAGACACAGGGTCTACTCATTTTTATATTACGTCATAATTTTCCTCTAAAGTTCTAGGAGAGGTTAATCCACTAGGGTACAATTTGAGAGTTTACCTACCAAATGAAGAGAGTATAATAGTAAATTGTGCGAGGAGAGCAATTCTTGTGAGAATTGGAAAGTTGGAGTTACATGTAGGCTTGATTGTGATGGATATGAGGGAGTTTGATGTGATATTGGGTATGGATTGGTTAACCCAACATAAGGCAGTGGAAAATTGCGACACTAAAGAAGTAATGATGGAGTGTTCTAGGAGTTCAAAGGTAATGTTTGTGGGAGAACGGAGAGTACTCCCTACTTGTGTTATTTCTACAGTAATAGTTAGGAAATTAATTCTGGGGATGTGAAGCCTTTTTAGCTCACATAGTAGATACGAGGGAGACAAGCCTTGAGTTGACGGAGATACTAGTGGTGAGAGATTTTTCAGAAGTGTTTCTTGATGATTTGCCTAGTTTGCCACCTCTTAGAGAGGTAGATTTCACTATTAAAACCCTACCTAGGGTTGCTTCTATATCTATTGCACCCTATATGATGGCATTTGGGGAGTTGCAAGAGCTAAAAAAGTAATTGAAAGAATTACTGGGAAAAGGTTTTATTAGGCCTAGTACTTTATCGTGGGGAGCTCTAGTTTTATTTGTAAAGAAGAAGGATGGCAGCATGAGGTTGTGTATTGATTACTGACAATTAAACCGGGTGAAACTAAAGAACAAATACCCCTTGCCTTGGATTGATGATTTGTTGGATCAGTTAAGAGGAGTAGCAATATTTTCAAATTTTGATTTGAGATTAGCGTATTGGCAATTTAGTATAGCTAATCATAATGTACCTAAAACTACTTTTCGAACGCAGTATGGCCATTACGAGTTTCTAGTGATGCCATTTGGACTCACAACTACTCCAGCTACCTTTTATGGTGTTGATGAATAGAACTTTTCAAGAGTTTCTAGATCAATTTGTGATTGTGTTCATAGATGATATATTAGTATATTCCAAAGATAGAGAGGAGCATGAAAACCATTTGAGAATAGTATTGCAGATTCTGAAGGAGAAGCAATTATATGCTAAATTAAGTAAGTGTGAGTTTTGGATTGATCAGGTAGTGCTCTTGGGACATGTTGTGTCCAGAGAGGGTGTGAAACCAGATCCGAAAAAGTTGAAGGCAATTATAGAGTGGAAGCCACCAAAGAGTGTGACAGAGGTCAGAAGTTTCTTGGGACTAGTTGGATATTATAGGAGATTTGTAGAGGGTTTCTCTATAATAACTGGTCCACTGACAACATTACTGAAGAAGGGAGTTCCTTATTAGTGAACTGATCGGTGTCAGAAGAGTTTTGAGGAATTGAAGAGGAGATGGACATCCATTCCTATCTTGGTGTTACCAATGAGTGGTGGAGGTTTTGAAGTATATACAGACGCCTTAAGATTGATATTGGGGTGTGCATTGATGCAAAAAGGGAAGGTAATAGCTTATGCCTCCCATCAGTTGAGGACCTATGAGCTGAATTATCGCACCTTTGATTTGGAGTTAGCCGCTATAGTGCAAGCTTTGAAAATCTGGAGGCATTATTTGTATGGAGAGACATTTCAGGTTTTTACAGATCATAAGAGCTTGAAGTACATACTGACTCGGAAAGAGTTGAATTTGAGGCAAAGGAGATGGATAGAATTGTTAAAAGATTATGATTACACCATTGACTTTCACCCAGAAAAGTGAATGTAGTGGCAGATGCCTTAAGCATAAAGAACTTTGGTGTGTTAGCTAATCTGGGTGGAAGTAGTGTGACACCACTAGTGGAGATCGAAGCCTTGGATGTTAAGTTGGAGGTTGACGATGTAGATGGATTAATGGATACCTTACAGATTAGGATTGATTTGATTGATAGGATTGGTGAAGCACAGACTCGGGATCCATACTTGTAAAGGATGTTAGAGAAGATAAAGCAGGGAAAGAAACCTAATTTTTCAGTGAGACCAGCTAGAGTGATGGTGATAGGGACTCGAGTATGTGTGCCAAATATTGACAGTATGCGAGAAGAGATACTAAAAGAGGCTCATTATGCTTCTTATTCCATGCATCCTGGTACAACCAGGATATATTGAAACAAGGAAAGGGATGCCAAAGGCAGGGCTAGTGATTGGAGTGAATTCGTAATAATGAGAGTGCGGCTGGACCACGTCTTTTTTAGGGAGAGGTAATGCTTATTGGGTTTTGGTTTGACATTGCTTCACACCCAAAAAGAAGGGAGCTACATATGAATATGAGCTCAACTTGTTGACGAAAGTCTTCTTTCATTTCTCGACGGTGAATCTGAGACCTCATTATTAGTGGCCAATAATGAAAAAGGAAATGGCAGAGTTTGTAGCTAAATGTCTGACTTATCAACTGGTTAAGGTTGAGCATTGGTCTCTAAAAGGCAAGTTAAAACCTTTGTTGATAGCATTATGAAAGTGGGAGAGAATTACCATGGATTTTGTAGTAGCTTTACCTAGAGCCCGACGTAGACATGATTCAGTTTGGGTCATTATAAATAGATCGACCAAGTCTGCACATTTCTTACCAATCCAGCAGACAGATTTGTTAGATAAATTAGCTAGATTATATATGGATGAGATAGTAAGGTTGCATGGAGTACCTGTATCTATTGTTTCAGATCGAGATCCTAGGTTTACATCTCGGTTTGGGCTAGTTTTCAGATAGCGTTGGGTACTAAATTGAATTTGAGTACAACTTTTCACCATCAGATTGATGGGCAATCGGAGCATACCATTCAAACTTTGGAGGATATGATGAGAGCCTGTGTATTAAATTTTGAAGGTGATTGGGATTTATACTTACCTTTGACAAAGTTTGTTTATAATAATAGTTATCACTCTAGCATCGGAATGGAACCTTTTAAAGCGTTGTATCGGATGCGGTGTAGTGATCCAATATGCTGGGATGATGAGGGTGCTGGAATATTAGAAGGACCAAAATTGATTAAGGAGACTGTAGAAAAGATCGAAGTGGTGAAGAAGTTCTTAAAAGCTGCTCAAGATAGACAAAAAAGTTATGCAGATCGACATAGACGGGAGATGGAGTATGAAGTAGGTGATAGGGTGTTCTTGAGAGTGTCACCCTGGAGAGGTATAGTGCGGTTTGGAAGGAAAGCAAAGTTGAGTCTGAGGTACATTGGGCCTTACAAGATTTTTCAGTGTGTTGGTCCATTAGCTTATAAGTTGGCCTTACCCCCAAAGTTATCTCAAATATATGATGTATTTCATGTGTCTATGTTGAGATAGTATCGATCAGATCCGAGCCATGTTATACCTGAATTAAAGATTGAAGTGGCTACAGACTTGACCTATAAAGAAGAGCCAATTGAGATTTTGGAGAGAGAGATTAGACAATTGAGGAGGAGGCAAATACCTATGGTGCGAGGTTTATGGAGTCATCATCGATCCTTGAGGGAAGCAACGTGGGAAGTGGAAGAGGATATGCAACATCAGTACCACATCTTTTTAAAGATTCAAGTATCTAGCTAAATTTTGAGGATGAAATTTCTTTTAGAGGGGAAGAACTGTAAAGCCCGTAACCTTAAAACCAAAAATCCATTACTTAAACCCATCCCAAACCCAAGAGAAGAAATAAAATCCGACCCGGCCCATAACCTTCAACTTAAAATAAATAGGCTTTTATTTCAGTTTACTTCTTCCCTCTTTCCCCAAAACTGACAACAGTTTCTGTTCTTCCAAGTTTTCTGTAGTGTTCTTCATAAACTTATCATTCTTTGGGTTTTTGTGGTGATTTTACAAGGTAAGATACTATATTTGTGATTTTTTTTGATAGAATGTGTATAAGAACGTCTATGTTAGACCCCAAACATTTCTTGGAAGCTAGAATTGTTAAATCAGAAATTATTGGCTATTATTCATGTGTAAAGAAAAGGACAATTCTTGAATTTGAAAAGAAGTGGAAAAGATGATTTAGATACAAGATGGGTTATATGTGAAAATGTTGGAAGTTAAAAGTTGGAAAATGTAATTGAAACATGTTCAAGTTGTCTTCATGGAATTTGTAGCATATCCTCTTAGCTTTCCAACAATATAAAGTTTGGAAATTTTGGATACCGGAGTGAAAAGATATGATCGTTACAAGATGAAAAGATATGATCGTTACAAGATGTGATGCTGCATAAGAGGTATGAACATGACAACTATGGAGAATGATGAGAGTTTGTGTATGTTATGAGTCATTGGAGATGAGATTTGAGAGTTTTATGAGATAAATTTGGTGTT
>JANZXV010000009.1:14159797-14195545 GCA_027576455.1 Erythroxylum roigii
GAGATGTTAGATAGTGAGGGCTAGTCTTTGAGGGTTAAAGAGTCTAGGAATTCCGCTTCTATTTATGTGCTTCGATTCCGAATCGATCGTTGGGCTTCAAAAACGGGGCCCAACATATATGGTAATTGGAAGCAGAGATGATGATAACGATATATGAAAAAGTTGTCAAGGTTAAGTTGATTTGTTATTGTGAATACATATCTAATAATGGGATCACCATGCCAAGTGAGAATATTGAGCGTATATGTATTACATGTGTGGAGATGGTATAGGAAGCAATCTATGACTTATTGAATAATTGCTAGTTATAGTTCCTATAATTTAAAGTCTAAGGTGAATAAGAGTAAGATGTGAAAGTGCTTATAGTGATCAATTGGGAAAGAATTGAGATTGTTAATGACGTTATTATATATAATGAATTCTAGGAAATAGAAACAAGACATGAACGTGGTATAGTTCCCACGATCATGACTGAGAATATTTGGTTTTGTCACATCGAATAAAAGGCCTACCCCAATCGTGGCAGGCATGAAACTAGAAATGTTGTTTAAAATCAATTGGAATCTAGGTATCATTAGCGGATGTTATTAATTGGTGAATTATCATGAATACATCTTTAGATAAGAAGTAAGGATTTTGATGATATATACCAAGCTATTAAAGTAAATGAAATTGCATAATGCCTCATTGAGCCTTATTATAAAGGATGTTCTGATCATATAAGTTATGGCATAAATTGATCTTCTATAGGTACTAAGAAGGACTGATAAGTAATCATGGAAAATAGTTAATTAATAAGGATGTCCTGAACAGTATCGAGGATAGTAGCAAGAAATCGTCTTTCAAAGAAGAACTTCACTGAGATAGGTTCAGTAAACCAGATGATTTAATTTAAGAATGATCAATGAAGCAACAAATCAGAAATAAATAAGTAATGAGCCAAAAGTGAATATTGGAGTCATATCCCTAGCGGATACTCAAGCAGAAGAGGAAAAAAATGCTACTGAGAGTGTATGCGTTTTGTTTGATATAAAATATCCAACTACGCGAGTGGATTTTTGGAATTTCAGATAACACTATTGCTAATGTGAGGAGAACTTAGGTCCACGTCATATTCTATGTAAATAGGTATGGGAGATACAATTATATCTAATGAATGTGTTACCAACACAGGAAGTTAAGTTTGGCATGAATTGAAATGTGTGGAGAAACTAGTATAAATGAGCAGATATTAGAGTAAGTCAATGTGCAATTTGAGGAAATCTAAAGAATGGAGAAAATCATTCGAGAAAGATAAGTTAATTGGAAAATTGAAAATAACAGGAGATAATATTACCTCAATGAGGAACTAGTGACTTAAGGAATTGTGAGAACTAATCAAGGGCATATGGAGTTTTGGAAATATTTGTTTGAGTCAACAAATGCCCCCGACAGTATTATGTATTGAAGATTAAAGAGCTCCAAAGAAAGTCGAGGTGATAATGAAGTGAGAAACTCCAAGGAAACTATCTGAAGACCTTTAGGACTAGCTATATATATATTGGACATTACTAGAAGTTGTTGAGGGATTTTTAATGATCTTAGCTTTTGACAAAAATGTTTGAGGAAAAATGTGTAAATCATATGGACTATTAAATGTAAAGAGAATTTTGAGGAATTATAACACCAATGATAATAATATTATTGGGAATTGGAGATTAGGAAGTATATAATGATGTGTCACACTAGAGATTAGGATGCGATCTAATGCAGCAAAATAAAGTGAGTTTGTATACATAGGGACAATTAAGCCCCATGAGTTGATTATTTGATATATAATGCATAACTTTCTGCAATAATGATTGCTTGAGATCTTGGAGACGTTGCATGTACAGTGAAAGATTTCGGATCTACATATAAATATACAGGCTATTTAATTTTTAGGTAATTACTGAGTTGAAAGAATTGAATGTGAGACTGAGACAATGGATAAAGTTACTTGAAGATTATGAGGGATAAAGTAGTACTATCCTGGTAAAGCTAGTGTGTATTTGATACTTGAACAGAAAATTCAATAACGGAATAGCACAAATTCAGATATAGAGGCTACCAAACCTAGAGTAATAGAGGGCCTAAAAAAATGGTTGAAGGCCAGAATTGATTCGAGATGCTACTGATGAGTAAAATGAATATGTAATAAGAATTTAATTGGACCAAGAAAGATGAATGAATGTGATGGATCAACATCGAGGCTATGGATTATAGTGAGATGGATATAAGAGTTAAGTGTAGTAACACTAAAAAGATCTGAAATATCAAATGAAAGATGAAACGTCTCTGAGAGTATCACCTTGCCAAGGTGTACTTAGATTGAGTATAAGGTGTGCTCAGATTAGGAAAAAGGATAAACTAAGCTCGAATTGTATTGGTCCATATGAAGTTATTGATGAGTAGTATTATCAATAAGATGCCTCAATTCATAATATGTGATATGTGATTATGCTAAGAGATAATGATATGATCTGACAAAGATGTATTGTTGACTTGCAAAGTAAAAATTTTCGAGTAACCTAAATTATATGAAGGAAATTGTTAAGATAATGTGATACCTATTGAAATGATTAGAGGAAGGATTACTTATATTGATTATGGTCAATTAGAAGAAATTATTCGAGTGATGAAGATAAATGGGAAACGGAGAAGTATTTGAGGAAACAATACCCCTACCTTCCTGATCAAACGGATAAGAATTTCGAGGACGAAATTTATTAAGGAGGGGAGAAATGTAATATCTCGTTCTCATATTAAGAGTTAGAACCCAAAGATACGGTACATGTGAGAATAGTGAAAGATTAAGAAAGGGTGATTTATTTGTCATTGCATGATCATAAAGAAAAATGGGTGCTTTTCAAGAACACAGAGGTTTAAGATATGAAACTGTTTTATATGTGATTTTTTGTTGTATATGATTATTATTCTGTTATCAGATAGTGTGGAGTTGATTATTGAGTAGAAATATCAAAGAAAATATGCATAAGAAGAGTGCAGAAATTATGCAAATGGTAGAAGCATATGTGCTCTGTTTTTCTTTTCACAGTGTATGCATGCATATACGTGGGTTTTTAGAGTTTTTAGAGATGACCAAAAGAATGAAATTGGAGTTGAAGAATGGTTGTGTGATGATGGTCTGAGATGAGAAAGATTGTTTAAATTGATATAAAGTTTGAAATTTTTGGACTTCTGGATTGAAAGTTATGGAGATTTAAAGATAGGGTGTGTGTCTGGGAAAGCCGCTATCGTACAGACGATAGTGACTTAGAAGGTTGGACAGATGATCGCAACCCCGCTATCATCTTCAGACGATCGCCACCTCACTATCATCTTCAGGCGATTGTCCATTATCATCTTCAGACGATCGCAGCGTCGCTATCGTCTCTAGACAATTGCGACTTTGAAGGTTGGAGATGGACAAACATCCTTCAGTATTTTGGCTATATCTCCTTCATCTGACCTCCAAATGACATGGGAGTTGAACCATTGGACTCGTAACACATTGATCTTCATCTACACTAAAAATTATAACCATCTAAAATCATTAAAGAGAGATTGATTTATGAATTTGGGACGGAATTAATGAGGAGTCTTGGAAAATGATAACAGGAGCATTTTCACTGAACATGATTCGGTAATTTAGGCATAACTTTTTATGTATTTATCAAAATGAGATGACTTTCAATTTGCATTAAACTAGAGACATAGGGCTACAATTGTTCAGAAGGATTCAAAATTTCCTTCTGTCTCTAAAATTCCATACTTTTTAATTAAAGTTGAGTACAGGATATTGTTTAAGCTTATGAATAGTCTGAATTATTCTGAATATAAATTTTGAAGTACTGAACCAAATTGAATGATTGTGGTGACATTAGAAACTTAAGACAATGAGGAACACTTTTTCTAGAAGAAAGTGTTACCCAATTACTTCATTTACTGATCCATATGATCTCGGAAAATTAGCCCAAAGGTCTGGATTTTTAGAAGTGATATAGGACTGAAATGAGAGTTTGGATAATTGTTTTGTCTTGTAATGCTAGAATAACATTAATGAGTGAATTGTTGGTATTAAAGTACCAAAGACATATGTATAATGGAAATGGATAGGTTCATATGATTGAAGTTGTAATTCATGAAGAGGAGTAAAGTGTATCTAATAAAAGTGAATGAGAAATGAGTTGTTATGAAAGCAAATGATGCTAAAAATGAGAATGTGATAAAATTTTAAAATTGATAATATACCCGGATTGTCATGAACATGCATCGTACATATTCCATATATACACGTGTGCATAAATGAATGCTTATAATTTGTGCAAAGTTATTAATGTTTGTGTGCAATGTATGTGTTGCATAATTATGATGTGTGGGATAAACGTCCGCATTCAGACGTTTCCAGAACGTGGAAACAAATGCTAATCTAGAGCGTACTGTAAGTAGACCTAGATGGTCTTACTTTATTATTATTTTTGTTTATATTATGAATTGAATGATTATGCAATGTGAATGTGTTGGTTCCAACCAAGATATGTCCGAGGATTTTGATAAATGTGAGAACATTGAAGTGTTCCTTGTATGTGAATTTGATTGAAATAAGTGTACATAATTTGATTGTTAAATGTCAGACCCCGATCTGATGATAAACATGTTCTGAATGTGCATTTGCTTAGGAATGGAAATGTGATTCTAAACTTTGATGTTGAATGTCGAACTAAGTTCCGATGACAAGTGAAAGTGAATAATTGATCATATGCAATTGATGCATTTCATTATATAAATGCATGAAAGATAAAAGCATTTGTGACCGGAGTAGCCACCGAAAAAGAGCTTAAAGCTCAGGCTGTGAAAAAGAGCCCATAGCTCATTAAATGATTAAGAGCCAAAGGCTCACTATGTAAAATGAGCTTGGTATCTCCAACGGATACGGGACAGTTATTAATGATCCCCGTATCCACAATGGATACAGGACAGTAAGCACTGCATATGCATGTAATATGTATGGTTTAAATAGTTTGAATGATTTCTGAGTGTGAAATATGTTTAAAGTGAATTTGAAATGAATATAATTTTATGAATTGTATGTGTAATGTGATTGAGTGAGTAATCGATAATGGTTACTCACTAAGTTCACAAAACTCAACCAACATTTGTAATTATTTTTCAAGCTCTAAAGTGTACCCGTTAGGCTAACGGGAGTATAGACACTACATTCAAGTCAGGGATTGAGGTCGGGATCAGTTCGCGTCTGCATTTGTACTTTCTTATTTTTGTATCAATTTGTATATTTTGAAAATTTTGTACAATGCGAATTTGAATATTTCAGTAGGTAATAGCTTTTGAAATTGGAAATGTTGGCAAATGAGATTGATCAAAGTGTAATAATAATCCATGTGTTTTTTAGGTTTATGGAATAAAAAGTATGGGCCCAAAATTGAATATTGATTTCCACGTACATGTGTGATATTTTTAAAAAAATTTGTACCGAGTTTTGAATGTTGTTTGTTCTATAATGCCACCCTTACGGGATACATTCTCGGACATTACTCAGGATGTCGGGTACGTTTCTTGTGAGGGTGGAGTGCTGCATACTCCAACAAGTTAAACCTATTTAAGGAATAATTGATAGGTTTTTTCTTAAAAGGATTTAAACCCAAGCTAGGACCATGGTGAAGTTGTTAGACCTATAGAGCCTTTAACATGCTTAATTCATTAGAAGGAAACAGAGAGTTATAGTTGCTATGAATATGTACACATTCATTCAAAATGAAGCCTAAAAAGTAGTACTGGGTTTAGGTTTCCTAACAATGGACCAAAGGATCCAGCTTTGCCACTTTATCATATAAGAAACAAAGGTGGAAAAGGTTTATTACCATTACCCAATCTCCTAGGAAACAATCAAAAGCAAGCGTAACGAAAGGGACACAACCTCCAAGAGTAATGAGTAGTAGGAATTTTGAAGAAAAGAGGGACAAATGTAGCACCCCACTCCCGCAAGACACATACCTGACATCATCAGTGATATCAAAGTCTGAGCCCCACGAGGGTGGCATGCTAGAGCACTCAGTCCGTCAAAAATCGGTATAAATTTTTTTTTAATAACAAACATACACACCTTTTTGTGGAAATCAACATTCAAATCGAGCCCACTTTATTCATAAACTTTTTCAATTAAAGCAATACAATCAACAGAATTTCAATAGCCATTTGGGCCCATTACAAAATACAAAATATTTTGGTCATAGTGTCTTTACATTACAACATCAATCATATACACATTGTACAAAACTTTCGGAATACATAATTCGATACAAAATTACGGAATATAAAATTCAGTACAAAATAAAGAAATACAATGCAGATATAAACTGATCTCGACCTCTATCTCTCACTTCCCTGCAGTACGTATACTCTCGTTTGCCTAACGGGGTAGTCTCCTGAGCCCTGAAAAATATTTGCAAATTTTGGGTGAGTTTTACGAACTCAATGAGTGACCATCATTGATAGCTTACCCAGTCACATAACACTTAATTCATATCATTTCAAATTTCACATTCAATACACTTAAATCATTCATATTATGCATATGCAGTGCACATAAGACCCACTTTCTATTTGTTACTTTGTTGTGACCAAATGCCTAAACTCTTTCGTATCCATTTGAATACCGGGGTCATTGCTAACTGTCCCTTATTCGATGGGGATACAGGGCTCATTTTACATAATGAGCCTTAGGCCCTTAATCACTTTCTGAAATCGAGGCTCTTTTTCACACTTTGAGCTTTAAGTTATTTTTTGGTGGCTACTCAAGTCACAATTGCCATTATGTTTCATGCATTCATGAAATGGAATGCCTCAATCATATTTGCATTTACTCATGCAATCACACTCACATATCATCGGACCTTAGTCCGGCATTCAACATTAAAGTTGAGTATCACTTTTTCATTTATATGCATGTTCACATTTTCCTTCGGAACTACATCTGGAAGTTAACAACCAAGTCACGTATCATGTATTCAAATTCACATACAAGGAGCACTTCAATATCTCATTTATACCTCACAATCATCGGACCTTCTGTCCAGAAATCAACACAATCAAATCACATTCATATCATCATCCAGTAGTCAATTAATACAAAAATTCAAACAGAACAAATAATGAAATGAGACCATCTAGGTCTAGTCACAGTACGCTCCAGATTAGCACTTGCTTCCATGATCTGGAAACATTTGAATGCGAGCATTCATCCTACATATCAAAATTATGCAATACACACATTGCGCACACACACATTAAGTACTTTGCACAATTATAAGCATTCATTTATGCACACGTGTGTATATGGAATATGTAAGATGCATGTTCATGACAATCCCGGGTGTATTATCAAATTTCACATTTTATCACATTCTCATTTTTTGCATCATTTGCTTTCATAATAACTCATTTCTCATTCACTTTTACTAGATACACTCTACTCCTCTTTTTGAATCACAACTTTAATCATATGAACCACTTCATATCCATTATACACATGTCTTTGGTACTTTAATACCAACAATTCACTCATTAATGTTAGTCTAACATTATAAGATCAATAACATTATAAGATCAAACAATATCCAAACTCTCATTTCTTCATATAACATCTCCAAAATTCTAAACATTCTAGTCTATATTCCATGAACATTATGACAAGGAAAATGGAGACATTTGGCATCACTTCCTCCTAGAAAGTTGTTCTCCTATCTCTTAAGTTTCTAATGATACCAAGATCATTCCATTTGGTTCAGAAATTTGGAAAATATACTTCAAACATTTTCGAACTACTCTTATTCAAAAATAGTATACTATTCACAACTTCCATTCAGAAATTAAACATCTTAGATACTGAATCACAATTCGACTTCTTCAGCTAATTTGTAGCCCTATTTCTCTAGTTTATTCCAAATTAAAAAATCATCTCATTTGGAATCCTGAAGGTCCAAATATAATCAAAACACTGAAGTATGTTCAGTAAAATAATCCTATTTACACCGTTCCAACATATTCCCACAATTTCATTTGATCACTCTTATTCAAATCAATTCAGAATGCTACAAATTTTTGTGGAGAGACAAAATAATGTGTTAGGAATCTATCGGTTCAAGAATCTTTTTATTTGAAGTTCGGATAACAAAGTTATGGCCGAAAGAATCAAACAAGGTTTTGTCCTCAATCATCTTAAACCTGTTCCGGGACACATGGCATAACTTTTTCCATAGTTGTTGAATTAAGGTCATCTTAGGACGGTTTCAAAGAGGACTTCGAGACCTATAATTTTGTGAAGACTTTGAAATGAGAGTTTGTCATCTCAAGGGTCATAAGTGGACCAGAAGATGTAGAATGAACAGTACCCACAAGAAGTTTATGAACAGTGCACAGAAGATGTTGAACAATTAGCATAAATTTCTCCCTAGTTGTCGAATTAAGGTCATCTTAGGACGGTTTTGAAGAGGACTTCGAGATCTATAACTTTTGTTAAGAACTTGAAACAAGATTTTGTCATCTAAAGGGTCAAAATTAGACCAGAAGATGTAGAATGAACAGTATCCAGAAGAAGTTTATGAACAGTGCATAGAAGATGTTTAACAATTAGCATAACTTTCTCTAGAGATATCAGATCAAGGTCATTCTTAGATGGTTTGAAAGAGAACTTCAAAATCTACAACTTTCATGAAGACCATGAAGGTAGATTCTGTCATCCAGAGAATCAAAATTGGACCAGACGATGTAAAATGAACAGTACATAGAAGAAGTTTATGAATAGTGCATAGAAGAAGTTTTGGCACCAGATGATATAGAAGGTTAACCATAGAAGATACAAAAGGTCAACCATAGAAGGTACAGAAAGTCAACCATAGATCAACCATAAAATATACAGAAGGTCAACCATAGAAGATACAAAAGGTCAACTATAGAAGATACAAAAGGTTTCAACAGGGTCTTCCTCACATCATCACTGTTCTAAATCACTGACTACACTCTCCATAATATCTCCACTTATAAAGATCATAACTTTCGATTCAGATGTTCGAAATTTACATACTATATACCGTTGGAAAGCTAGAAAGATAAGCTACAGCTTTCTAGAGTTCAACTTTGTCTAATTTATCCTAAATCAATACAGTTTTTCTCCTGAAGTCAGTACACGAAATTTACCGCCATGGAAGACTTTAGAATTTGCACTGTGCAAACTTGGAATGTCCTGGGCATGACCATTCCGCTACCAAATTGACTTCATTAAATTCTCAAATCTCAACTCAATAGGTTTTCAATTGAAAATCCCACAAAGCACAATCACTAAAATTAGTTCTAGAATACTTGGACTCATGCATTTTCTAACTCCGTGAACTAAAACTCTTCTAAAAATTCAAAAGATTCAAAATGATCTTACCTTGATTCTTCACCAAATAAAGAGATCTTTGGCTCAAATGGAAGCTCTTTTCTTCCTCTACCTTTTTCCCTTCTTGAACTATTTTAAAATCTCTCTCAAGACTAAGAAATGATGAAACCCTAGCTTAACTCTCTTCTTTTCTCTCAACCACTAAAATTCTCTTCTCTTTCTTTCATATTTTCTCTCTCTTCTTCATAACACTCTCTCTTTTTTCTCTTCAATTCACATTTTCCCCCTTCTTAGAAAGCAAGACTATATTTTTTTCTTCCATTTCTACCCTTAATGAGTCTAAATTGTTCATTTTGCCCTTCCTTATAAGCTTATGGTCTTATACCCTTAAGTGATCTTCTAAAAATACCCTTGAACACTATAATTTATTTTTTTCACACATATAATCCACAGTTCCAAATATAATCACATTTATAGATCAATTACACCTAGAATGATCCATGAATACATGTACAATTATCTTCATGTGCAACGATTCAATATTCATATGCATGAGCATATCACATAATGCATGAGCATGGAACGCATTTCAATTCTCTCAGTGAATCTCTCATATTTAAAACTTGAGCCTTAACATGGGTAACGGGATGTTACACCAAAGGCCTCTATTTTTGGTGTAACATCCATTAGGTGGATGTGAACCACACTCCTAGAGACGTTGAATGATGTATTTTGGAATTTACAAACGTAAACCATGAAATTTTAATGGAAGGAAAATGAATTACTCTCACAGGAGTCCTGATTAAAAAAAGACAAGTTCATTTTTAGCAAAGGGCTAGATAAATTGTTGAAAGGGAAACAACATGGACGGTTACGCAAGATGAATCTCACGCAACTATTGGAATTACAAATGCAAAATATAATGTTAGAAGATCAACTAGTGGAGTAAGGAGAATTAAATGGGTTATTGGCAAAATTTGCCAAAGTGTTCAAAGCCACCTCTACGACGAGTGCCGATCATTAGATTATAATAAAAGAGGGAAGTAGACCTATCAATGTACTTCCAAATTGCTAATTAAGAGACCAGAATGAGAAAGATGTCATAGAAAGGGCAGTAGAGGAGTTACTTAGTCAAGGGTTCGTAAGACACAAAATTAGCTCTTATGCTTTTTCGGTGGTCTTGGTTAAAAAGAAGGATAGCTTTTGGCAAATATGCATGGACTACTTGGAACTGAGCAAGAACACCATTAGAAATAAAATTTTGATATTGTTGATCCACGAGTTGTTGGACGAGCTTTATGAGGCCAGTTAGTTCTCTAAGCTGGACCTCAGATCCAAGCATCACCAGATCCAGGCACGTACCAAAACTAATTAAAGCCAAATCTAGGTGACAATACATAAACCCAACAACCTCTAAGATGAAATTTTCCATGCGCCAAAACAAGGTACACATCCAGAACCAAGCTCCTCTGAAGACAACTCCAATTCGTTGGTTTTGTTCTTTTTTCCTTTGAAAATAGTATTGTCTGTTTGATATTTGATAGCCTTGGATACCGAGTCTCATGAATTTGGCCTGTTAAAAGATTGAGATCTCCCACAAGACAGAAGTGAGCCCTAAGATTGATGGAATCAATCAAACCTCACACGCCCCACACCATCATTGATTTTTTATACATCTTTTTTATTCAAACAATTGCCTTTCTTATTCTTTTATTAAAATTTATTAACATCTCTTTTCAATTCTCTTCATTCCTTATCAAGCTCTTCCACAATCCCACGTGAGAGTAGTAGTTTCTTTGATGGAGAAAGCTTCAGCACGTACGATGGCCGTAATGTAACAAGCACGTTTTTTTGGGAGGGACGAAAGATCTCAAATTGTAAATGCTGTTAGAATGTACAGTACAGGATTCTTTTGTTTCTCCGGTTGCCAATTGTTTGTTAGTGAACAAATAGACCACACTCCAATAGGTACCAAGTTTACCAAAAGCAACTCTCCCGTCAACGAAACCTTCTGTTGATGTTCCTATTATGACCTTGATAACGCTGCCTCGACCTATTGTCAGGCATATATTCCCATCCAGAATTCGACCGACGTCCGGGATAGTTTCTTCCTGGCCTGTGGTCTGATGAGTTATCAGGACTATTCTCCGGACTCCAGGACTCAAAAACCTCGTCACCTAAATTTTCATTTCTATCCCAACTAGGACGTGACGGAATTTGAGGCTGGCGGGCCCTTCCGAAAGATGCATCATGATTACTTTGATTCGCCCTAGATAAGGAATTTAAAGTTAAACCGCCCTGTCTACTTCTCCAAGAATCAGGCACCTGACCAACATCTGCAGTTGGTAGCCTGGACGAGTACACAACTGGATGTTCAGTTATTCGGGCCAGACATGAAGGTGACCTCACAGGTGTTGACATCTGTGTTGCTGTTGGTGTTGGCGTTGGTGACAATGGGAATGGAATTGAACGTATCTCCGGAGGATTTGCTGCAAAGGGTAAAGTTGGCGACGGTCTAATATGGTTTAAGGTTTCTTCCCGAGCAGTAGAATAGTTTTCTATGGAATGAATTGTAACGGTTGCATTTTTCATGTTTGCAGCCATTTCTGAAGTTGGTGTCCGGGACAATAAAGAATTTGAGGGCAGGCTCTGGTGCGAGGAGGATGGCATTGGTGCTAGAGTTTGCTGTGAAGGTAATGATCTAAGTTGATTTTGCATCACTCGGATGCTGCTGGCTTGCATCCGAGGCTGTACAAAACCGGTGAGCTTGTCCACAGTAGGCACTCCAGCATCGGTGAAGGTAACTGGGGTACCAGCTGATCTCTGCTTTGAAAAGGGGTTCTTGTCAACTTCTGGTGCCCATCCACTCTGCAAATGTTTCAATTGGGAAAAAAAAAAAAGGAATAGTCAGCACTGATGAATTTTAACCAAGAATATGAGATTCTGTCAACAATTTTATGATCAATTAATGCTATTATCCGTTTTTGGTTTCTGCTGGACAGCACCAGGGAATGACCCACTACTTGGGGGACAAATCTTTCAGTGCCAAGCACGTATCAGAATTTCGTTGCCACTGGGAAACTACAGGATATGCACATCCACCAACCATGGTAGAGTGGGCTAGAAATTGAAAAATAAAAGGAAGCATAAAACATCCCCATCAATGGTAGATGAACTTTCCAACGACTGAAAGACTCTCCTATGAAAATTTTTAAAGAGATTTTTGGGTCTAAAGTTCCCTAACTGGTTTGTGAATTTTATTTTACTTGGTAGTGGGTTAACATTGGAAAGGATTTGTGCTTCAGGTTTCATCATACGTGTTAATTTATATTTTTGTATACAGGATGGCAACGAGCAAAATAGCTCTATTCCTAGGAAGTTGATAGCAGCATAATATCTGGCAAAACTTGCAACAGAAGCAGGCACGCACCGTTCCAGGTTTGCTCGGGGGTGTTGGGGAGGGAAGAGAGACTTCAACCTTCTCCTCAACGTTTCCACCAACCCCATTTAAACCAGCACCACCCTTCTTAATCATGTCAAGCAGCTTTATTGTGTCCTCATTTGACAAATTGCCTGACTGTCCCGAGGTCAATGCAAAAACTAGTTCTGGGTTCTTTAGCAGTACAGCAAGCAACTCAAGATCTGGTTCAGTCCCACTACCCATTTGAGGCAAGACCGGTTCTGATGCAACTACTTTGTTCGCAGTTTGATTATGTGAAATCTGCACATCGGCACTATCGGCATCAGGCGGCTGTTCAATTGGAATTTCAGGGGTCAATGAGTCATCATGGTCCATCTCAAGGTCCCACGGTTCCTTGGGGTTTGGTGGTATCTCTGACACTGCCCGGTACTTGGTTTCCATCTCCCTTCGGTTTCTATTTCTCTGGAAGTCTACTTCTTTGCTATTCTCACCATTGCCCACTCTCCATGTGTTGATGAGTTTAATTTCTGCGGAAAGGAAAGCGCATAAATAACTGAGCATTCAGACTCTGTAAATACCCAAAAAAACTAAAAACTAAAAGGAAAAAAGGAAAGCAAGATTGGAATTGGAAGACCATTGTTAAATCATTCAAGTTCCCCATTATCATTATTTAGAACTTCAAAAATGTGTAGAAATCCAGATGCTACCACTAATTCACAGAAGGATGAGGCAGTTGGACCTTTTTTTTGACGTGGGAAAATAAGCAGGTACCCTGTCAGAGGAAAATGTAGCCACTTGTACAAACCAGACTACCCTTATCTTTCCAATAGTGACTAAAAGCTGAGCATCCACTTACAATCAAGTAGATGCTGTTATAATTGCTTTCAAGAATTGTACATCAATGACGGTGCTCAAGTTGGCCAAGGTGTACCGATTTTATTTGCCTTATACCGGACTCTTTGTTTTCTTGACTCATATAGTGACAACCAAATTACTCATAATGTCAGAAAAAAGTCATCCCTGCTAATCAATTTAAACCTGACATGCTTGAGGCCAAAAGGCAAATTATGGTTGATTAGTACACCGTGTTGGTGAACACTTACTCCTGGGGATACACACTTTTGGTTAATGCCAATTATTCTCACAATGGTCCTCATAGATGAGGTCCAGTAAGATTATTAAAATCTTAACATCAAAATGTTGATTCGTTAGCTAAAGAGGTCCTTCTTCCAAATTCACAAATGGGTAGTCTTTTGATGACGAATTGTACTTAAATTTCCAGCAAACGGAGCAACATCTCTACAGCTACATTTCAAGCACATATCACATCTGAAGAGCTTAATGGGAGTGAAGGGTCATAAAAAGTTCAAGCACATATCATTACCAATATAGATTCAGGGTTACTTCATTCTTCTCCACATAACCAAGAGTTGAAAAAGGCAAAGGGAGATAAATATCAAGAAAAACTGTAAACATTTATCGCTATGAAAGCCTATATAATCTCTATGAAATATTTCAAACAGGATATAATTCACTATTGCTTGAATTTACGGAGTTCCTAAATGGGTATCTTCCTTAAGCTGCCAAGAAAGATTAATCCTTCTAGGCCAACATTAATATAAAACGGTTGAGAAATCATGAAAGAAAGGTCCAAGAGTATTGTACCTGCAGGCACACTCCACGGAATCAGGCTGCTATATAAGTCTACCATCGGGTCCTTTGTTGCCATTTTATCCTTTGAATCTTCAGTCTTATCAGAAACTTTTGGGAGAAGTGCCATAGATTTTTTGTTTTCATCTTTCCTGGGCTGAGGAGAAACTTTAGACACTACAGACAAAATGTTGGAAGAGGCACTTGAATATCTACTAAGACCTTCACTTTTTATACCATTGTTTCCAGTTGATGATGAACCTGTCTTCCCATACTTGCCTTGCATGAAAAGGGCACGCATTTTTGCCTTTTGGATATCATCAGTAGACATTGGGCGACTTTGGCTAACAGGTACAGCTTTTGAAGCCTGGGGACTTCTTCCAGCTGCTTTCTGGCCTGGCTGTTCCACAAGTTGAATTTTCCTACGCTCTCTGGAATCTGTTCTTAGTTCAGGAATAGAGTTCACCCATCAAGTTAGATCAGTTGTATAACAATATGTCAGTTTTTACATATAAACATGAAAATAATGAGATTCGTTCACCATAATAGTCTGTGATCTTTCACATGACAAAGTAAAATATCCCTTGAAACATTGTTCATTACAGCTATGGCCCTAAACAGCAGTTTCACCCTAACATTGGTAAGTAAGAAGATATTGCTAGATTTACTATAAAAACAAAAGGCAACAGTTATCAAAAATCAAGGATACGAGACAACATCCCAAGAGCATGCTTCCTACTAGGATCATCAATTGTTGCTGGCAGAAGCTTCATTTCTTGTGAAGAATCCATTTTTCTGTATGAAGTTTAAGCCCATAGATTGTCAAAGTAATCAAATAAAATCACTTAAATAGAGCAGAAGCAAAGGTGAATCTATACCAACCTCACATTTTCCAGAATTTCAGATGAGAGAGCAGGAACATTTCCCTAAACAGCAATGAAAACCATAAGTTCATTATTCCAAATTTTCTACACACTGAATTCAAGAACTTACTGGACTACTGTTAGGCTGCCATACTTCACTTCCCATGATTTCATCAATGCTGCAAATATAGTCAAAGAATAAGAAACAATAAAGAATTAGTCTAAGCACAGGAGGTGAATTTATTTACTTGCCTCTGCTTCAGTATCATTTCCTGAGATCTTATGCCATTGGGTTTTCTAGTAGCTTGGCTTCGGGCAAAAATCTTGCTCCATCTTGCTAACAAAACCCTTGCCCTGTTTGATATGTCTGATCTTCAAATCAGATAAATGTGATTCAAAACTATCATACAAGACTAATTAACCATTTACTTTACATATATACATTTTCTAAAGCAAGAAATTATAATAAAACAGAATGAAAACCAACAAAAACCAAATAAGGAATGACTGAAAAAAATTACTCACGAACCCCTATTCTGATCCCTATTGTCATGAAACTACAAGAGGATCATATGGTCGTGATAATCAAACAAGGAACTCAAGAATTACTTTCAAAAACTATACAAGCATCAGAAACAAAAAAAATATATTGACCTATCTTTCTAACTCAGATAGCAAATCATGTCTAAATTAGCTATTAGGTAAAATCAGACTCTTTTTACACTCATATACATTCTCTTTGATTAAAGAGAACAAACAGCATAAACAACAGAAGAAGATAGCAACTACTAAATTAAACAGACACCGGCCATTAGATGCAACTATTAGAGATAAGAGCAAAGGAAAGGCAGTAATAGCATAAGAAATTTATAAACAACACATACCTGGTGCCCTGTAAAAACGAAGGCTATTGACAGTTTGCAGTATGGCTGACATATGCTCAGGAAGAGTTTTATGCAGGGGCAAATGGCAAAGAGCCTGTAAGTCAACAAATCTTCCAAACTAAGCAAAACTCAAAACAGCAATACAGTAACCAAGAAGCACTTGAACCTATACATACTTTCAATGTTACCAGCACCACACTTGTTTGCTCTTCAGCAGCCGCTTGGCTCAGCCATGTCACCAAAATCATCACAGCACCTTTACTTAGAAACCTGAATGATACATAAGAAAAAAGTAAATGGCAAAGGCCACATAAGAGTACAACCTGTTAAACATAAACAGATTGGAAAATACCAATCCAAAACTGATGGATTTTGTATTCGCAAGATCCATTCCATCAGTTTCATCTGCCCAGAAAATGTTTCTTCTTTTCGTAGCAAATTAAAAATATTGTCAATAAAATGCTTTTCTAAGTCATCTAAGTCAGGCAATGCATCATCCTGTGACGAGCAAGAAGGCATTCCTTCAACACTAGGTGGACCAACAGAGTTCAATGGAACTGGTGCAGGGTCGACAGAATTTAAGGGAACTGTACTAGGAATAATAGAATTTAAGGGAAAGGCATCAGCCCCAATAGAATTTAAAGGAATAGGATTAATCGGTTTTGTAGGGTCGGAATTTGTTGGGACTCCATCTTGTGTTTCTTTACTTGCACTAGCTCTAATGGCCTTCTCCCTTGATAACCGAACTATTTTCCTCACTCTTGTACGCTGGCTAGCAAAAAAATCTCGCACCTACAATCAACATTGCATAACAGTGAGAACAATTATAATTCTCCACTCACTCCAATTAGATCATCACAACAAGATGGAAAATAGTTTTAAAATAATGATGAATGACCTAAAAGAAGGAAATCAATTTAAGTTGGTCATTATTTCAGCGTCAACAAGACCATGAGATCATAAAAGAGATACAGACACCTGTGTAACAGTAATGCCAAATTGAGCACTAATCTCTCGGGATTCCTTTTTACTGACTGCATCTTTGATGGAAAAACCTGCTTGCATATACTTTACAGCCTTAGGATTTAGCAAATCTCTAGGTCTTTTTCCTGCCAAATCCACATACAGTTTAGATAGTGACTAAAACAAGGACAAGTATCAATGTGTGTCATAAAATTTTCACTTAGGACATCTAGATATCCAATAAAAAGAAACCATATGCCAAGGATGAGAACAAGTATAGAGCTATCCCAGCTCACTCTGCCTGCCATACTAACCACCCATTAGTAACAACTGTCAGCTGCACCATAACACCACATCCTTAACTGAAGCCTATTTGATTTCTATAGGCTGCACGAAGCCAGAATTAAACCACAACCCTTTTGACAATATCCCAAAAGTATGAGATGGGCATATCAAGCAGTTAGTTGTGTAAAATTGATCTGTACAATGAACTATAGTTGAAAGGAAATAGAAACAACTATATATATATAAGCTCTGTGCCATACAATTCAGATTCACAAAGAACAAACAAAAATTCCATAACCACCTAAAAGCTTACCAATTTTTATTGACAAGGCTCCAGCCGCCTGCACCAAATTCAAAAAAATGACATATTAGCCAGATCCGTCAATAACAATGTACTTAACATTAAACACATGTACCCAGTACGGGAGCGAAAACAGTATCAAATTACACCAGGGGACAATCCAATAATCTATTTCGATACTTTAAAAATTGGAATTCTGAATTACGAAAAAGCGCACCATCTCTTGAGAGAGGGGATTGACGCCGGTGAGCTTGCATTGAGTGACAACGACACTTTGTAGTTGATCGATCTGGCTGTGAAAAAGCTCTCTCTGCTGATCCAAAAACCTCTGGAATGACGCTGCAGAGGTTCCGATCTCTATCTCCTCTAGGTTCGTGTTCAACATCTCCATTCTCGATTTCGAAGATTGGAGTTTCGACGGTCGACGTACCAGAAAAACGCATTACAATATAGTTTACAGAAATGGGAATTCGACGCAGTAATCAATTTGTGAGGAAAAAATTCGGGATTAGGGTTAGGGTTTGGATAAAGGCCCAGAAAGTATTAGAGTACGTAGGCGGCAAAGTGCCTTGTAAATCAAAGTGCAAGTAAATATTACACCACTTCGGCCCAATTTGGCACGTGTGTACATGCAATCATAGAAGGTGTTTGGCAAATACCTTATCAAACTTTTTGATCATGTTAAAAAGTTATTAATATGTTTGGTTAATAGCTTGGTTAGCTTAATTAACCCCAATAAGCTAATTTTCAAAAGCTCCAATAAAAGAGTTTTTTAGATGATCAACCAAATTAATAGATTAAAAAATCAATTATACTCTCTTTTTCATAAATTTTGAATTATGATATATATCGTATCTGTGTCATACTATAATTATAGATATTTTTAATTTATTAAATAAAAAATTCATACATATTATATAAAAAATACTAATATAATGTAACTCGCTGCATCATTCATATTAATAGAGAATTTAACATTGGATTATTATTTTTTATTTATTAAAATTATAAACTTAATTTTTTTAAAATTAAATATCTAAAAGCTAAATTCTTATAAAAATATTAAACGAAATATTAAGGAATATAATATTCATGCCCTTATATTTTTTTTTAAATCATGCCTTCATAAGTCATTTTACACATCAACAGCTAATATTAAACAGTTAATTTTACCAAACATCTTTAGTAAATAGTTAATGTTATTCGCTAGTTAAATCAATTAATATAATTAGCTATCAGTTAACTGCTAATAGAATCAGCTAACAGCTAATACAATCCGTTATTTACCAAACATAACCATAGTACTTTTTCCTAAAATGTTTTTGGAAATGTTTTAAAGTTTAAAACAAAAAGTTATTAGTAAAATTTTTAAAAATACGATCAGCATTAAATTATTATAAAATTAATTAAAAATGTTAAAATTAATTAAAAAACTTTTAATTCATCCAAAATTTAATTAAAAATAAAACTATTAAATAAAAATTAACTCACAAAAACTTATCTATTTTTAACAACAAAAATTATTAAACTAAATCGAAAAATTAAAAACTAAACCAAAAAATTGTCAATACAAAGTTTTCGGGTCAAATTAGTTGGAGCTTTAAAACATTGATTTTTGGTGAAATAAATTAAAAATAAAATAGGAAAATGAAGACTATTGGAATTAATTATAACATAATAATTTTATTTATCAAAATAGACCTAAAAACATTAAATGCATAATCCTTTGGGTTAATGGGTGTTTATATATATATACTTTAATGCTCTTCTAATTACTTGTCAAACTCCTGGCAGCATAAACAAATCAAAAGCATCAGTCAAACTGGATTTGATAATACAAAATAACATGTGATAATTTTGCGTTTGAAAATCATTTGCTACAAGTGGCAATCAATGTATTTATACCACTGGGACAAGCATATCCACCAGAAGGAAGATGAAGACAAACATGACTAGATGATGGAAGGATTCGACTAAACATGGTTTAGTAGATCAAAATCTGTCACCTGGAACCCATCCCTACTTTCTTTTTCTCATCATCAACAGATGAACAATGGCAGTTTATCAAACAGAATTTCCCATCCCAATCAGTTGTCTAAAACACCTAATCTGAGGGTCATTATAACCACTCAAACCAAGCAACCCCTAATGCCAAAATTCCTGCAAACATTACACTTGTTAAAAACGTAACATCTATCCATCCACTCTTTGTACACTCCCAAACTGAAAGCCATAGCCCACAATGTTGCTTGCTGATCAAGAAGGATAATCTCCGGGTGTTTTAAAGAAAGTCCAGGGCAGAGGATTGAGCAATGGTGACAACATCCAAGAAGATGTACAAAGTACCTGTCATCATGATTAAACAATTACTATTTTCTACAAACAGAAGCATCTTGCATGTAGATTTAAACTAGTCACCTGCCAAGTTTAAATGAAGATTGCCCCTGTTCACTTGAAGATAAATTACCGGATATACACATTGTAGCCATTGCCAAAGAGAGAGTAAGTTAAGATTTCAAAACTATACAAAATATAAAAGCAGAGATTGTATTCAAACCTTCCAAGGAGAATAATCATATGAAGCGATATGACTCGTGTTACCATCTTTCACCATACAAACATCAAGTACTCTGTCCTACTTGCTCTGATAACAACGGAGGAACGCTGCCCCAACAGAGAATTGGAAACTAACCTGTAAGATGAAACACAACCAAATTCCTATCAAAGTAGAACAAACTGAAAATAACAAGAACGAAAGCAAAAGATGAAGTTCAAAGAGACAACCTCAAAGTGCAACGTTAATTTAGCATCAGCACAGAGGGCTTGAACAGAGAAAGGCAGCATCTGATAGTAGAACTGAGAGTATACTACATTTTGCATTTCCCTTCACAATGTCTTCAATAAATCCATAACAAATAAAAGCTAATACTAAAGTAGAAGTCCATTCCCAAAAAAGAAAACATTGCAAGAATTAATGTAGACTGATATAACTCCATGATCCTCACAAAAATGTATAGTTAGGATACTCCTGTCTTTATTGATTTATTTCTTCATCATGATTTTGTTGAAAATCTACAGTCTTATTCTAGTTTCTACAATTTCTGAGTTGCTTCTATCAGAAGTCTTGCGAATCAGAATTTGTCAATACCAATCTTCAAATGCAGTTAACAAGTGAAGTCCTTCTGCGCACAAAAAAGATCCAAAGTATGATACAAATATACACTTGGATTTGCACATTCCTCTTGTATATCACACATGTACACGACATTTAGTTGGCGAGCATGGGACAGCTGGTACCTCAACAGGTCATCTTTTCGTTTCCTAAAAGGATTTGACCCAAGGATACATCGATCAAACAGAAAGTTCATCCCCCCATATATATCATTCCATCAGCAGCCAGACTATTTATCGGTCAATAGCTTCAAATGACAGTCGTACAAGACGTAGAAATCCTTCTACATCTTGGAAGCTGAAATCAAGAGCAGTTCTAATGGAAGATATAACATCTCCACCTTGGGCTTCTCCCAACTTTGAATTTGCAGCTGCAAAAGCTATACGTGATTTCCTAGAAGCTTCCATTGCAGAACTGACTTCCTGTGCCTAAAAATAAAGAATTACTGACCCAAGTAAATACAAAAGCATAAAAAAGTATGATAGCAGAATTCTGTGGATCAGTTCAATGCATGCAACACTGCCATCTTAGGTAACAGATACATGATGGGTGACATAAACAGATGCTTTTTATGAATAATTTTTGAAAGAGAGAGACCAGCTTAGTCAGATTTTAATCATTCTTTTTGACCTTTTATAGACAAATTTCTAAAAAGAGACTAACATTTTTGAGCATCAATATATGCATATAAGCTTCAAGACCGATCCTTCAAGTGATTAAAGAATGGGTCTATCCAAAAAACGCATTTAAGTTTCTATATGATATATAAATTCACTTACAAAATTGAGCAATCGCTTGGTACGATTTCTTGCAGTAATGACGATGTTTCCATTCACCATAGGAGAGCTAACGCCTTTGGCTAAGGGAACCTTGTCAACTGAAGTTGCATGGTTCAAGTTGTCAATATCAGAGGCAGAGGAAGACGGTGACTCCCCTAACAGTGGTGTAATAAAAACAAGGAGATTAAATCAATTTCCTTCACACCAGTTGAATGATGCATTCAAAGGTTGAGAAAGGTAAACCCAAAGTGAGAGAACAAGTGCATTTTGATACAATGTAAGCAAAAGTTCATGATGTGGACACTTATTGTACAATGCGACTACACACAGCATGAACCCAGACAAAAATTCCATCCTAAACATAACAAAAATGAATCTCACAAACATAACAGTGCAAGCCAGTTGTTTGTGATGTGATAAAAACTTCTTGACACACAGGACATTATGTACATACTAACAAAGATGATATGCATTGAACTTTGTTAAGTCTCTCACAGAATTGGAGTATTAAAAACGTGATGCTTCCAGCCCAAGAAAAGGACCAAGCAGAAAAGATTAATCATACCAATATGCAGGTCATGTTCAGAAGTTATTCACCTTCTAGAAGGAGTAAGTCAATAATCGTGTTTATCGTCTTATCACCAATAATATGGGTTTCCCTTCTTAGGTTTAAGACATAGGAGCATTTCCTTGACATCAATATAAATGGCAGTTCCCTGAAATTTCTGATATACCAAAATTTTTCATCTTTTAAAAAGAGGCCAAGCACCTTTCTACCTGTCCAGTTTCTATGTTTTCATAGTAAGAGAAAGGGCCAAAGCATTTGATGCTATCTATATGGATTAGTAGACATTAACTTCCTTTTCTTTTCACCAGTGCAAGGCAGGTGTCACACCAATTAGATAATAGGTATCATGGGACAAGCAAATACCAACAGAATAGAAACCAGCAAAATGCTAAGATACTAGATCAACTATGCACTAATTAAAATGGCATATAGCCCATGAAAAAATAAGGATAGGAACAAGCTTGTTTTTCAACCTGGAGGAATCTTTTGCAGAGCCGCCTGCAGTTCATGCAGATCTCTATTTGCATTGGTATACAAAGAACAAACTACCCTCATATATGCAACCTCCGTGCACTTGTAAGCCAAAGCAGCAGCAGCCAAGTCTTCTAATTTCTCATACTCATGAGCACAAAACCTAAGATATAGATAATTTAGAAAAGAAAAATGCGACTACACATCTTTATCAACTACAATAAATCTCCAATGACAAACTGTGATCAACATGGAGCCGTCACTCAGTACCATGAAGTCAAAATCAATAATTACGATTGATAAGGAAATGAAGAAAATTAACGACAGCCAAACCGATAATACATCATCACATCCAGACTCTACCATTGAACAACAATGAACACACTCACTAGAGCAGCATGTAACTGTTAAAGTAGTCATACAAAGAAATCCAGTTCAGGCATTCTAGATGTTTGCAGGCCTAAATCCCAGCTCTTTTGTGGTGGCAGTTTGAGTTTGTTCAACAATCAGGGCTTCCAAAAGGGTATCAAAAGCATCACAATGAAAGAACAAACAGATTGAACTAGTGGAGTACAATGATATCAAAATCCCATGAGAGAAATAACATGCAAAACATATTCCAAAAAGATAGGCCGTTTCATCAAACTTAGAATTTAACTTACTCGCAAAGTTTTGCAGTGGTACTATATATTTGCATTGACTGAATCATCTCTGCAGTTTTAGCAGTCTCGATGCTGCAACTTTCAAACAAAGCAGCTCCATGAAGAAATTTAAGGGCTGCCTCAAAGTAAAGGCTCGTACTCTCACGATGCGAGCCAGAGTTCTTCAAAATACAACAATTGTGAGCAAGGCAGGAGAAGGCAACAAATTTCAAAACTTCAACTATCTAACATTAATTACCTTGACACGATCTGCCGTGTGCTTAAGATTTTTAGCCTCTTTCACAGCACTTTTTGCAGCCTGGCTGGAGGAATCCCGTTTAAATGTACTTGGGCCTTCAAGATCCCTGCCCCTACACCCATTTGACATGGAATTTCTAGAACTATTATGAGGAATTCCATTTGGATAATCAACCTTTTTTATGTCTTTTGGCATTTTTTCAGTATTATCATCAGCCAAATCATTGCCAGATAAACCATTTTCCCCGTGTCCTTTTTGAGGGCCAGACACCAATCGATGGCTATCAGTCACTGTCTCATTTTGATCTCCAGATGGAGCTGAAGTAAGTGCCTTTCCTCTGCCAGAGACCATCTCACAATCAGGTAGCATACTCTGCTTTGTACTAGAGTCTGCATCATAGCTGCAAGTAGTATTTACTTTATTATCTGGAACATTGGATCCCCCAAAATATCGTCCATCTTTGTTATTGTTACTGTTATCAATTATCAGTAATCCTGCAGAGCTTTTTGTGTCAATACATACATTTTCATCTTCATCAGACTTGATTCCACTCTTCTCAGCAATTTGGTTCTTACCAATGGGCCTTACTTCGTGTGAAAGTGCTTGTCCATCAACAGAATCAGAGGGCTTAACTTTATGATTAACCAACTCAGGGTTAGAAATCCGATTCTTGTCCCTAGACTGTGAAGAGATTCCCTTGCCAGACTTCCTAGGATGAGATCCACTGGAATGGAATTTCGTTTCATTTTGCCTCTCATCGTCGTACAATTGATCCAAAGATGCTGATTTACTTTGATATCGAGTATTTGGGCCAGCACAATCTGTAAAACCGTTAGCTTGATCACCAGAAGCATCCATCAAATGGAAGTCAACAACAGAGGATTCAAGGGATCCTTGATGAGCCACATCTTCAGTCTTCTCCTTTCTTACTGCCCCAGACTGACAATTTCCACCATCATCAACATCTGAGCATCTTCTCAAACCACCTTCAGCTGAAAAGCCAGCATTAACGGAGTCATCTTCTTTCTCAATCTGGCACTTTCTCACAGATGTAATATTATCTAGCTTTGAACTTTTCATGGGTAGAGATGAAACAGATTCCTCCGGTGAACCTTTAACATCATGAACATTGACCTTGGTCTTATGTGAACCAGAAACCTTTGAAGAGCTAGAAGTAGTTGCCGGAGCAGGATGTGTAGATGCAGAATCCCTTCTTGAAGATTCCCCACCATCCAAGATTTGCTGAGACGAGATATTCCCTGTCTCTTGACTCAGTTGCTTGGTTTTCCCATAACTACCTTTCTTCATTGTCTTACCACTGCTTTTACTTGCACTAGAGTCTTTACCATGAGACCCAGAAACCCTGGCCTTCTCCTTCCTTTGGTCATTCTCACTGAAATCCTTTGCCAAAATCCTGCTGTCCTGAAGCTGATTATGAATTTCCTTCATTTTCTTTCTTTCTGAGCTATCCTTAATGTCACATGCCACTATATCATTCTGAAAATCATCACAGGCAGTTTCATCAGTGTCCCTCGCTCTCTTACCGGATACTTGTACCTGGTCCTTTCTACAATACTTTGCATCCTTGCGCTTATTATATTTAGGAAATGGCTTCTCCAATGAAGTAGAAGGTAAGCCATTATTTAAATTTTGACCTACTTTATCACTCGCCCCACCTAGTTGAGACTCTTCCACAATACCTTCAGTTCTGATTTTCTTGGAGGCTCTGAAAGAATCTTGACTGTGGTCCCTTTTACCTTTCATCTTTAAGCACTTTGTATCACCTGTGGCTTGTGTCACAAATAAATAGATTAGATCATTTAATTAAAACCAAGTTTACGAGCACATGAAAAGAAACTTTTGAGATGTAATACCTCCATCATAATCAAGTACTTTATTCTTCTCTTTCTGCTTATGGCTATGCTTCTCCATAACTAAATCACTAGACTTGTCCACTATCAAGTCAGCTTCACTTACTAAAGGTTTAGACACTTCAATTGATCTTACACTTGCTACTGATGCTTGTATGTTCTTCTTCACCAAGTGAGAAAGACCATCTCTATTCATTGGATTTGATGATTCTTTAAGACTATTGTTTTCCTTTGCTCCATTAGCAATATTTGTGTGAATATGATCAGGATGAGTTTCAGTAATGGTTTCTTTGGAAGCAACCAAACCAAGATTGTTTTTCTGTTCAGGAGGAGGAACTTGATACAAGGCAATAAGAGCATTTGTTGTTTCTTCCTCGCTAAAGCTACACCGGTTCATGCGAGGCCTATATTAACAACAGAAACATCAAACTTTCAGACAGAAAAGATTGTAAAACCAGAACCTATATTTCTATATTTGTATTTGGAATATCTAAATAATTGGAGTTTGAACATTGACCCCGATAAATTAGGAAGGTACAGAATTGGAACTTACAGCCAATTAAGCATGCTGCACACCCACTTCTCCGGTAGATCATTAGGATTTTTACCAATTGGTAAAAGCCGCCATGTCTGGCATTTGTCACAACAGACCCAATTCTCTTGTATCAAGACAGGAGCTGTTGTAACGTGAGGAACATCAGATATAGGTCCATTTCCAGAGCGCAGGGCAATATTTGGAGCTGCTTCTGGATATGCTTCAGGTAAAGCCTGCTTCATAATTTTCTTACCACTGGATCTCTCCTTTAATATTTGTGTTCCATGCATGCTCCTGTCAAGCACATTAGAATCCTTTATCCTATCCATCTGACCATCTTCTGGTGTACCTACTTGGCTCTGTTCTTGTTGAATATCTATGTCCCCAAAAAATTCTCTATACATGTCCCCAGCTTTTTCCGTGTTCTTTATTGATTTTAAGTCTCCCAACTCACCTTTAGTTATATGGTTGTACAAATAGAAATTCTTCTTACTTTTGCTCACCAAGGAAAGGCTGAACTCCAAGCTCTCTTTCTGCATTCCTAAAATAATGTTGTCAGGACTCTCATTCTTTTCCATTCTCTTTTCTCCCTCAGAAGATGAAGATTCTTTTCCAGAATGTGATTTCATTTCATGCACAAGGGATTTAGCTTTTCCCTTGGCCTTCTGCTTGAAACAATCTTTCACTTCAGAGGTTAGATCATTCCTCCGCTTTGAAACATTTGAATCCACTTTAGCTGATGTGTTAATTTTTTCACCTAAGCAATGGTCATCAATTCTTGTGTTGAGTGAAACACTATCAGAAGAATTATGTTTCTTGGCTGCCCGACCCTTTCCAATAACAGTGGTATTTCGATTTTCAAAACATCCATCCTCTGCCATAATCGTTGCCTCCAATGTTTCTTCCCTTGTTTGTTCTGATGAACCTTTATCCCTCAATCCACCTTTATACAACTCCTTGGATGCGTTAAATGCATTACCCGTGCCTTTTGTTGCATCAGCAACATCACCACACGAACTGGACAGAAGGGGAAGCTTTAATGTATTTGTCACAAGCTCCTCACAAGCCAAAGTGTCAAGGTCTCTCTCTTTATTATGAATAGCATCAGAACTGCACCGAGAATCCATGCCATTCTTACCTGAAGAAATTTCACTCATATTCAGTGATTTTATTCTCTTAGCTCCTAATGATCTCCCATTACCTTTCAGGGTATCAGACCCATTCATTCCAATTCCAGAACTTTCTAGGGCCGGTCTTGAGCTAGACAATTGTCTCTTGTCTTTAGGAAGCTCCTCCTTTTCTATCATGTGAAGAAGAAAATCACGAAGAGGTGATAGCAGTTGACTTTCATGCAATGGGAAGGAAGTCATTATCTGCACCAGAAAGAAATTAAAAAACAAAGTTTCCTATCAGATCTGCTAATTATGAACAATAAATAAGAGATGGAACATTTTCAGTAAGATAATTCACCCGAAGAATTTGAGCAGGAGATTCAAATGAATTATCTTGAGGTTCATGGGACATCCCTTCAGTGTCTGAGGAGCTGTCATCCAGTGATGAAGATGGAGAGACATCAAGGCCAAGACCACTGTAAATCGCAGCATTTTTTTGTGTCGAGAGGTTATCAGAACCAACTTTGATCCGAACTCTCAACTTCTTCTGATCAAGTAAATTAGCTGGTTTATTGTTTCTAGGTTCATATGTTTTAGCAATTGCATCAACTTTATGAGTTGATGGTATAGATGATTCTTTCTTGACAGAATCACGCAGGGAGGATGACTCTTTCGATACAGGCTGCAACAATGCATTTGTAGAAGCAGTTTCAGATTTTGTTGATTGAGGTGCCATTGATGAACACAAATAACTAACAGCCCCACCCTATAAAAGATTATTTATTGAAGGGAGGTGGCATGACATAGTTTAAGATCAAATGGACAATATTCATATGTAGCAAGTAATGCACCTAGTTATTGAAAACATGTTACCTCCATTTGAAAATTGGTTGGTGATTTAGAAGCATTATAGTGCTGGTTGTTTGGCGGAGTCCTTGGGTGAGGCCAAACAGGAGACCGTTGATAGGTAGGTAAAAATGAACCATAGCCACCAAACTTTGCCCCTGTAGAAAGTTAAAATCCCCAGATAACACATGCAAGAAGGCAGACTCATATGCAATGTAGTAGCTTACAACAACCACAATACTGTTCTCTTTCAACATACCCAAGTTCTCAGCTGAGACTCCACCTTCAAAATCTTTTTGAAAGTGTCCTAAGACATGTTGAAGTTTCTCACCCTTCATCAAGAAAACATTATAAAAGAAAAGTGTATTATTTGTTCATGCCTACAAGGACAAGCTCTAATAGCAAATGCAACAATTAACAAGTGAAGCATTTAAACGATAATGTGCAACTAACAGCTCTAATTCACAGCATTGCACTTAAGCACCAGGATCATACTACGAAATACCTTCAAACTTATGATGTTATATCAAGGTATCAACAATCTTAAATATCCCAGCTTCATCTGGCTTTCATGAAAAGTAATTTCATAACATGAATTTTAACAGACTTAAGCAGTTGAGCTCCTCATAAAACTCAGGGATACATTCATTAGCAGAATTCAAATGGTCCTTCATATTTCAGTCAATGATATTTTTAATGATCAATCTCTACCCCTTTTCTGACCAAAAAAAAAAAAAATCTCTACCCCTTTAGCCAATCAAAGAAAAGCAAGAAAATATATTATCTACACTGTTAGTACTAACCAATGGGTAGCATTAAAAGGCACTTCCCATACTACTTTGTTTCCATATCCAAAACACGTTTCAGAAGCCATAGCCTTTCTTTCCTTGTATGTTAATTTTCTTCCATACATAAAAGAGAGCGATAGCACACTACTAAATAGAATTCTAACAAGTTAGATGCTGCAAATAATCAAAATTAAGGATCAACAGACTATTAGCACACATAGTTTGGATCTAAAAAGGTACCCAAAGAAAAAGTCAACATGATATTTAGCACTACCAACATCTAACTGTCATGAAAAGTTACCAAACCAGAGACAAAATAAAACAGCTTACTATGTAAGAGAGATCAATATCAGGGTCCATGCTCGAACCATAAACACCATCATTATCGTTACGATAGGAGCAAGCCTCCCCTTCTTCAAGCTCAGTATCCTCCATGTCCCTCCCACCCCCAAACCCTAACCCTAGCTCCTTTCTCGCATCTCTCCTCCCCAAAGAAATCATGTAAAGCAAAATAAACCCTCAAAACAAACGAGAACAAAAAGACAGGACTCTGGCCCCACAATCCGAACACAAAACTGGAACTGACCCATTCAACAAAACCGAAAACCCATCAAAACCCACCAAGGACTTTCAATGGTACGATCAAAACCGCGCCCGATCACAGAATCCCAATTAATACCACCGACCCAGAGAAATTGACGGTAAAATCCCGAGAACTACATAAAAGATCTTCACCAAAAAAAAAAAAGATTATGTTCCTAAAGGCTTGGGGGTCGCTTTGTGTGCGATCTCTATAGCTGGAACCGAGAGGAAACTCTGGAATGGTTTTTGGTGTACAGGAAGAGCGTTGTTTTTTTTTCCTTTTTTTTCTTTATTTTATTCTAATTTCCATTAATTTCCCTTTCTTTGTCTTCTTTTCCTTTTCTCTTTGAACTCTAACAACCGGAGGTCGGATTTAGGAGAGAATATCTTTTCACTTTTTACATTTCGCCCCCTCAACTTTTCGTTTTCTACTTCACTAGTTTTGTCTGGCATTTATGTGAACAGATCTAATACCAAGCCCACCGTTCGCGCGTGCACGTCACGATCTCCTTCCACTAAGCTATGTGTCATTCATTGATACGTCAGTTCTACTTTTTTTTTTATGTACACACTAGATATTTCAGCTTTTGCCGAAGTAATCTTAAGCTGCTAAGACCTTATCCTAAAAGTTCTAGACGAGTTAAATTTGGAATTTCAAGATTCTTTAAGTTCTTACGTAGACTGTACACTTCTGCGCACAAAGAATCGTCACATACTAATTGGTTAACTACTGATTGATCATTGGTTCTGTTCAGCATCAGGTTTCCAACAACCTCGAGTTTCTTAGTAGTTCTAACTCTCACATTGTCACTGGAAGCAAGACGTCCGTAATTGATCTAACCAAAAAGCATGCCCAGGATACTAGATAATCATCAATAGAAAAAATTATGCTTCTCCCTTCATTAGATAAGATGCAGACTTACTGACTGGCAACTCAATTTTCATTTTTAACTTTTATTATTGAATGTTATTTTATTGATAAAAAGTATAAATATCTTCTAATAAACTTGTAAGATAACATGTAATTTTATTAATTTTAATAATTTTGTCCATGATTAAACTATAAATTCTTATTTTTTTATTCTTAAAAATTGTCTTGATATGATAAATCAAAATTTTAAGTATATAAAAATTATTAAAATAATATATTTAATATTTAAAACATGAAAAAGTTAAAGATGAATTTTAGACAGGAGAACTGGATGTTGAGTGTTGACAGTCATCTTCATCTAAGATAAGGACCTAAAAAATTCAGCACCAACTTTTCATTACGTCTGTTGTTGAGAAATCGGATTAGGATGGCGCGTGGGAGAAGAGTCGTTTCCAAGCCAAGGGGTTTTGCCAATCCAACATGTCAAATCATTTTATTTTTATAAAAGATTTGTTTGGTGTTCTTGTTTTTACTTCTAATTTTTAATTTAAAAAATTATAATTTTGGTTTTTTACAACATAAATTTATTAATATTAATATTAATAATTGTATGATTTAACCATTATATATAAATATTTTAAATAAATAAAATGGTTATTCATAAAGAAAAGTATTTTAAAAATAAAACATTTATGGTTATTAATTTAAAAGATGCACCACACACCCCTATTGTGGACATGAAATTGGATTATATATAAAAATAATATAATATATTCATCCTTAAAAATAATTTTGGTGGACTCCCATTAGGACTCAGAATCTCTTTTCAGCAGCCAAGGAAGCAGAAGCTACCCCTTTCATGGGAGTTGTCTTTACGTATGTGGATAGGTTAGTTATATGAGTTGCTCCTTTTATCAATCTACACGTTTGTTTGAAGTAGTTGTGGCATTACTTGTTTGTAGATAAATAGCCACGCGAGAGAGTGTTACTTATTGGACAGGGCTAGCAACATAACTAACAATGTCTAATGTGGGTCATTATAGCGATTGGCAAGGTTGTTTATAAGAAATGGAATGTCCTCTCGGGAGCGTTTGTCGCCGCCTCTCCCACGACCAGCCAAACGAACAAAACCGCCTGATATTTTACCTGATCAGCCTCCTCCAGTGGTCTCTTTGAATCCAACTCCTTTGGGCAGTGGCTTTACCGGCGCTAAACTGGTTTCTTAGAAAGATAAGGTTTTGAACCGTGAGACATCGAAGGCTCTGGCTTACGACGCTAAAGAACGACTCCCGGTCGATTTAGTTGCTACTGGGATAGTCCAGCGGGGTTTCAAGGAAGGTAATCGAAATTTCCCTGTCTTTAATGTTAACCCTAAGTACATGGAAACCTTGGAGGCTCCTTGGCGACAAGCGGTTGTCGTGAAGTTGTTAGGGCGTCCGATTTCCTTTAGGGTCCTGTATACCAAAATCGAGCAATTGTGGAAGCCAGTTGGAGGTTTTGATGTCCTGGATATTGGGCATGATTACTTTCTTGTTAAATTTGACAATGGTGCTGATTTTGATGTGGCTCTGGAGGGCGGCCCTTGGTTAATTTTTGACCATTACCTCATTGTACGTCCTTGGACACCGGGGTTTTCGACAGTGCATGCTACAGTGGATACTACTCTTGTCTGGGCTCGGATTCCTAACATTTCAGTGCAATACTACGATGAGGATCTGTTAATGGCGTTGGCAACAGGAATTGGCAGTCCTGTCAAGGTAGATAAAAACACAAAGCTTGCTAATCGGGGTCGTTTCGCTAGAGTTTATGTTGAGATTGATCTGGACAAACCTTTAGTAGGGCAACTTGATATTGATGGTCGAACTTATTATGTTGAATATGAGGGATTGCATACTATCTGTTTCAAATGTGGGAAATATGGACACAAGGATTCTACTTGTTCCATTCCGCTGGCTACGGATGCTATGGCAGTCAATGCCGTGCCTATCTCAGTTGCTGCCGCCGGTGAGTTACAGATGGAGGACGAGGTGCGGTCAAACAATAGCCCTATTGTCACGGAAACTACTTGTGGCGCTAATCTCGGAATAGGGTCATAGATGGTGGTTGAAAAAAGATCCAAAAGATTCACACGTCCTAGACATACAGATATTGCTGCAAGAAATAAGCGCCAATCTTCGAACCGCTACACGGTTTTGAAGGATGATGACTATGTGGAGGGGGAGTTGCAAGCTCGTGCCAACCAAGGTCATGACAATGAGAAACAGTCTGGGTTTGCTTTTGAGTTTGGTAGTGGCAGTGGGCCTAACAGCCCAACGAGGCGAGATAGGAAGCAAAAAGGTAGTACCATGTCCACGGTCGTCCTTAGCCCACTATCAAAGAGTAAGAAAAAGGAGCCTATTGTTATGAATGAAGGAGAAAATGACCTGCACCCCACTCCTAGTATGCGGCCTGGTAGAGACACTATCCGAGCTATCCCTCACAGTTCAACTCCCGATCCTCTTTTAGTCCAAAATATTGCCAACCAATTTTGTCAGGCTTTTCAAAACTCATCACCTCCTCCACATTCCACTGCGATACTTCACCCAGGATCGAGCAAGGATCGGCTTCACATCTTTCATAGCCGTGAACCACCTGACCCTGGACAAATCAACTTCAGGTTGCTGCCACTACCTCTACTGACAATCTGGCTCCCATGCAGAATGGTAAATTGGTGACTACTCCTACTGGTGAAAGTGTGGATGTTGATATGGTGCCGAGCAGTCTTGCTTGATTGTGTTACTTGTTCTCCTCTCATTACAATATTTTTTTATGATTAATAGTTTAAATATTTTATCTTGGAATTGCCGAGGGGCGGCTCATTCTGATTTTGCTGCTTGTGTTAAGGAGCTGCAGAGAAGCAATAAGGTGGATGTGTTAATTATTTTGGAGCCTCATATTTCAGGAGGAAGGGCTGATAGAGTTACACAGTCTCTTGGTTTCGAGAATATTGCACGAGTGGAGGCTTCTGGATTTTCTGGTGGTATATGGTGCTTGTGGAATTCTTCTATTATTCATCTTGAGATTCTGGTTACTCATAAACAATTCATTCATTTCCTCGTCTGTGATGTTCACCATCAAATGTGATTTCTTACGGCAGTCTATGCCAGCCCCCAGGCTCCAGGATGTGTTTGTCTATGGCAGGAGCTCTGTTGTATCAGTGATCTTATTACCCTTCCTTGGGTTCTCATTGGGGATTTCAATGACTATGCTTCCCCTAGAGAGAAACGAGGTGGAAGTTTTTCTATGAGCAGGGCAGCTCGTTTTAGGAAAAACTGGGATATTTGTAATCTTATGGACCTTGGTTTTAAAGGCTCACCTTTCACCTATCTTCAGCGGAGTAGTGGTATCTTTTCTACTTTTGTGCGGCTTGACAGGGCTTTATGTAATGATGCTTGGCGATTCCTGTTTCCGGAAGCTTCAGTGCATCACTTGCCTCGCACCCATTCTGATCATAATCCGCTTCTCTTAAAATTGTATGGAGTTGTTCCCCCGGTGAGTTCTCGACCCTTTCACTTCCAGGATGCTTGGACACTTCACAAGGATTTTTTTGCTGTTCTTGATACTGCTTGGCACCAGGGCCACTCTTCTCTTGGTGAGGCCCTTAATAATGTAAAGGAAGCTGCTTTACAGTTTAACAAGGAAACCTTTGGGAATATTTTCCAAAGGAAGCGGCGGGTACTCGCAAGGATTGAAGGAGTTCAAGCTGTTCTAGCCTATAACCAAACTGCTGATCTCATCTCGTTAGAACGTGATCTTATTTCTGAATATACTGACATTATCCGGCAGGAGGAGATTTTTTGGTATCAAAAATCTCGCATACAATAGTTGCAGCATGGTGATAGAAACACTCGTTTCTTTCATGCCATGACTATATCTCGTAGGAAAAGAAACCGGATTGAGCGACTTCGGTCTTTCGATGGATCCTGGATTACTACGGAGCCGCTTCTTCAATCTGCGGTGGTGGACTTTTTTAAAGAGTTATTTTGCACTGTGGATGATGTTTCGTTACCCTTCCCTCATCTTCCTGATCATCCTTTCATTTCTGGAGATGATATTCTGGCTCTTTTGAAACCCGTTACTAAGGATGAGGTGTTTGCTGCTGTCCAATCTATGAAGCCTTATAAAGCCCCTGGTCCTGATGGTTTTCAACCAGTTTTTTATAAAAAGTATTGGCATCTTGTTGGAGATTGCGTGTTTAACATGGTGCGAGATGCTTTTTCTACTGGGGTTTGCCCGGATAACTTGACAGATATTATGGTGGTTCTGATTCCAAAGAATGATCAGCCTGTGTCTCTGACTGATTTTCGCCCTATAAGTTTATGTAATGTCAGCTATAAAATCCTTACTAAGGTCCTTGTTCAACGTATACGGCCTTTATTGGACAATCTTATTCTTCCTATGCAAGGAGCCTTTATTTCAGGAAGAACCACTTCGGAGCACATTATCTTGGCTAAGGAGGTTGTTCATACTATCCGAAAATTCAAGAAGAGGGAGGGTTATCTGGCGATGAAGATTGACTTAGCTAAAGCTTATGATCGAGTAATCCAAATCTTTAAAAACTAGGTTTTGAGTTGCATTATTACAAGATGGAGTTATGCATATTTTCAATGTTTTAAAAATTAGATTAAAAATTAAACAGCAAGTAAGAAGTTTAACGGTGTAATTAGTATCAGATTGTCATAAAATAGATATATAATAAAAAATATAAAAAATTAAATAATTTAAAATAAGATTAAAAATTGATATCTTTTGTACTCACCGAATAAGTTGATATTTAGTTAAAGATGTAAATTAGCAAATGAAAAATAATTGGTTTAAAAATTTTAATTTATAAAAATCGATCGATTAATAAATCAGTCACTTTTTAATAATAAAAATTATTAAAATAAATTAAACTGAAAAATAAAAATAAATTGGAAATCTACTGCAAGGTCATAGGAATAGAAATTTCGAAGGAGAATGAGAATCCTGATTTCACGAACTTGGGTGCTTAGGGCTTTATGTCCTATTTTTACTCTCCAATAAGAATGACATTAAGTTGGATTTGGCTCAGGTCTTCTTAATTTAAACTCGACCCAAAAATTTCGAAAAAGGCTTAATTTTAACCAGATTTTGAATTTGATCCCAGTATTTAAGGGTTTATTTGATTGGATGTTAATTAATGTAATGAAATGTAATAAAATAAATCGGAACGGTTTATAATGAAATGAAATGTAATATAGTAAAAAATTGTATGAGAGAGATGGAAGGGTTCATAATGTAATATAGCGAAATGTTGTTTAGAAAATGGATGAAATAAAATGAAATAAAATATATAATAAATGACTATTATACATCTGATATTAAAATGGTTGTTACATAAAATTTAACGCTATGATTTTAAAATAAACATCATGTCCAATTAAAAAGTCACGGATCAAGTCTAATTT
>JANZXV010000009.1:14197637-14207835 GCA_027576455.1 Erythroxylum roigii
AAACACACTTTTCTTGAAAAATTGATCTATTTTTTTATTAATAAACATGTTTTCTAATTTTTTCTATTTTATGAAAATTTTTTCTAGAAAACTAGAGAATTTTCAGAAAGTAAACGCACCCTAAGTTTTTGGTTATGCTAGGAATATGCAAAATTTGTCTTAGTGCAAGGGGTGTGTGTTTATTGTCTACAAAGTGTATATGGGATGAGCCAATGTTAGCAGTAGGAAGAGAGTTACCATTGCCCACAGTAAGTTAATCCTTTCCATCATATTCTGAACTTATTGACAAATTGTTGAGATCTATTGTGACATGATTTGTAGCCCCATTATCTATGAACCATGTATTGTTGTTGGCTGCTTCAAATGAGGGATTTCCGAGCTGATTCTGGGCCAGGTAGGTTTGGGGATAGTTTTGAGCATTGTTCTATATGACTATATTCTGTTTCCATTCCATCTGCCTCGATTTCCTCTTCCTCTAAATCCACTTCTTCCTCGATAGCTTGTGGTTGCATAGGTGGCAGTGGGTGATGAGATTTCCAATTAATTGACTGTATTTAGCTGCTTTATTCTTGTTTCATGCATCATGAGAGAGTACTGCACTTCTTGTAATGTTGAAGATTTCATAGAGTGTGTTAAATATACCACAACAGGGTCATATTCATGACCAAAGCTGTTTAAGGCACTTAATATTAATTCATAATCACTGATTGCAAGTCCTGCTACTTGAAGTGAATCTCCAATAGTTTTGACTTTCAGCATATATTCTGATATAGTATGTGAGCCCTTTTTAAGAGTTGAGAGTTTGATGCTTTAGTTGAAGAACTCTAACCATAGATGTTTGAGCATAAAGATTGTCCAGAATCTGCCAGACTTCATAGGATGAACTTGAGTGATTTCCCTATCCTATTACCTCTTCTCCAATGGTTGAAAATAGCCAGCATAGTAGCAGTTGGTCTGTCCTTCTCCATAATTTGTATTCTGCATTTTCAGTTACCTGATTTGTTTCTGGTGTTATGAACTGAGGAGGAGGCGCTGATTTGATGAAATTTTCAAGCTCAGGGGCTCTTATGGCTGCTAGAATTTGGGCTCTCCATTTGACAAAGTTTTGCCTATCAAGTTTGATGGGCAACTTGAAATTAAGGGTTTTGGCTATAGCTGAAAGGTCAAGAGAGTATGATGTAACATTTTGGGTGGTGGCAAATGTCCCAAAAATTTCTTCCATTTTGACATTTGTCAATGGAGCTCTGATACCATGTAAGAGAAGGTATTTTTCAAAATAGTTTTTCAGCTCATTTTGTTTATATACATGTTGAGTTGATATGAGTCATACATTTGCTAGAGAGTACAAAATAAAATAAAGAGTAGAGATTTAGTATGTTATAACAAATTGTACTGGTCCAGCTGGTTCCCTTAATGACTTATGCTTTGTCTGTATCTTGGCAAAGGCACGTGATTTATTCAGATGCATTTGTCCCTCTTCTCTCGAATCTTCTTCTCTAACATGTTTTAACTGTTGACAAGCAAACTTCGCGTGGGGGTGTTAGAGAAGAAAATTCGAGAGAAAAGGAAGAAATGCATCTAAATAAATCATGTGCCTCTGCCAAGATACAGACAAAGCATAAGGCATTAAAGGAACCAGCTGTATCAGTACAATTTGTTATAACAAACTAAATCTCTACCCTTCATTTTATTTTGTACTCTCTAACAAATGTATGGCTCATATCAACTCAGCATGTATATAAATACAAGTCTAAGCAATAATAAAAAATGAGCTGAAAAACTATTCTGTAAAATACCTTCTCTTACACCCTGTATCTTTGGCGCTGAAAACAAAGCTTGGGAGTAGACTGTGAGTGACACAGGTTACTCCTGATTAAGCAATATGTATAATCAGGAACCAAAAACTCCAAGTAAACGAAGTTAAGCGCGGGAAAATACTCATATCACCACATCATCATAGCCAACTACAGTCTAGTGACAGTAAGGATCCAAAATACCTTGAATCACCAAAGAGAAAAGAACCAAAAGCAGCAATGCTGAGGAGAAGAAGACCCTGTGAAGAGAACATCTAGTAGCAACGGAAATTATCTTACCGATGGCAGATAATGAAAGCTCAGAGCCAAAATATTGAAACATAAAGTTAGTGTGACTAATCAGTCAATAAGAAACACTTATACTGCGAAACATTTAATGATTACATCGACATGTAGCGCACAAACTATAATTCCTCAGGATTCAACTTACCCTTGTAGACACTCAACAGTTCAGGTATTTCCTCTGTAAATTTGGTCACATACCTCCGCATGAACACATTCTCATTAGGAAACAGCAACGACCGCATGTTCCAATCTTCCTTGATCAGTCCTTTTGACTGCAAGAGATTTACCACTCTAAACCTGGGGATCATTCTATTCTCCAAACTGAAAAACAAAACCATAGGACATTGCACAATCATCTCTGAAGACTTCCCCATTTTGTTCACAATAAAGTCCATTCCTTTAGTAATTTTCTTCTCCGACAGTAACAGACAATGAGGATGTTTCCTAAATGCAGCAAGTATATCGTCCCTTGACCAACCCCACTTTATATATACATCAAAGCACCGCTCCATTATCGACTTGTTGCCTTTCCCCGAAAGTGCATGCACTGCCAATACAAAAGTTGATTTCTTAGGATCAAATCCCATTTCTTTGACCTCTTTCACAACTTCGCTGAACTTTTCATGACTTTGAATAAGAGCTTCCGGAAAATTCATCAGCAACGTCGGAATTCTACTCTGGGGTACACCAGATTCTCTCAAAAGCTCTATATTCGGCCTAAGATTCTTGGAACTATCCTCTAGGAAAATCCAAGTAGTGCGCTTCATGGCAGACACGATCTTAGCATCAGAAAGCAACATGCTTTTAAGGAAGTTATAACTAGGCTTTATATGCTTCTCTAAGCTTCTGGTCAAAAGGCTAGGGTCTGCTGTGAGTGTTCTGGCAAGGTCGGCATTTGAAATCCCAATGGAGCGCAAGAACTTGAGTTTTGGCATAAGTGTATTCTCAGGATCGGCTAACAACAGTAAAGGTCGTTTCTTGACGAGTCTTGAGATCTGAGACTCGGTGAATCCATGGTTTCTAAGAAGAGCCAAAACCGCATCTGGTCTCTCTGAAGACTCGAATTTCATCTTCTCCGCCGCTGACACCGCAGCTTCTACAGAAATCCTGCATGATTTAATCAGGTAGTTCACTGTAAAAGAATCTCCTTTTTCTCCTGATAACTTGTTTGTAATGGGTCTACAAAGGGGCTGGTAGTTCTGAAGATAAACAGAGGTTTCGACTCTAAGTAGTTGTGTGGATTTGGTTGGTGAAAATAAGCTTCTACGAAGAAAATCGAAAGAGATTGCTGGGTTAAGCAGACCCAAACATTGGAATTGTTGAACAAGCCTCATCCTAGACTTGGGTTGAATCTGATCAAATGACGGCATTATCGTCTCAGTATATTACCTCTCCATTCCCCCCGAAACCCTCTTAAGGGCATTGCCGTCTTATTACAAAGAGATAGTCTCTAAAAAATTAGTTTGGATACAAAAGCAGTTCTGCTCTGAAGCACAGCAATATTCAATTCCCGTTGCCCTTATGATTAATCCTTTTCTTTATTATACTTTGGTTCTCCTTGCATCCTTACATGTATCTCTAAATGCTTTAGTTTAAGTCTTTCGAGTATCTTTACTATAAGATGTTAAAACTTGCTACGCATTATATTGTATTGACTAACTTTCAACGATATACGATTGAATATTTAATAAAAGGGCATCTGCTTAATAAACCACCATAGGGTTATCCAAACACACACAAATTCAATGTGATATTCTTCCCCTGCACTGGAATAGAAGATTCCCAGAAACTCTCTTATACTACATCAGGTACACACATACCCTATTCCAGAGGTAATTCATATATAACTTGAGAGAACTAGAATTTTACATAACAACGGAGGGCTTCTTGGAAAGCAAGACCTTGAGAGTTTTGGGGTCGAACACTGGGGGACTACAAGTGAAGTTTTGACATACAAGTGCAACAACTTTATCTGCAACATAATTATTTCTCGCCATGAGAGCAATGTTGCTATTACTTTCTTGCCAGAATTCCATTTCTTCATTGTTTGTGGGGTCTATGTGAATTACCTGCAGAAAGATTTCAGCACAGAAAATGCGACCATCAAGACGCAGAAACTGAATATGCTTGAGAAGTCCAGAGCAATGTACTTACTGTTTTATTGGGATCATATGAAGCATGAGCAGTAGCCAGCATGTTATCAAATTCCAAAGATGGCTTGCGACCAACCAAGACAACATGCTTCCGTGAGGGCACAGAAGTCATGTCCGCTGCACAGCACATTAAAGGTATAGCCATGGCCATGTCTTTTAGTCTCGTCTCAAAAACTGCCTGTTTAACCAAAGCCTAAGTGTTAAAAGGCAAACTCAATAAGTTCAACAACTAGTCTCATTAAGAACAAAACATACCAGAAGATGCTCTGCAGTCTGCCTGTAATGTTCAGACTTACTGCCACCCACCATTGAGGCCAATCTTATGAGATTGATTGCAGTAACCGAGTTTCCTGAAGGCTCTGCACCATCATGATCTTCCTTTACTCGGAGGAGAACCGAAGGGTCCTCGCCAGGAGTATTGAAATAACCTCCTCCCCTTTTGTCCAGAAATAGTTCATCCTGGTAACATTTTACATGCAATCACATTTAGGTCAAGATTTAAGGTCACTTCCTACAACGACCGAACAAATTCTGGTGGTTGTTACCTGAGTGTTTTGTAGTTCAGTAGCCCATACCAACCAACATACTCCACCACCAAACTCGTAGAGATCCAACAACCCAGAAATGAGGAAAGCATAATCATCTAAAAAGCCAGGTGCTTTAGAGGGACCATTTCTAAAGCTGTGTTGAAGTCTGCGTGTTTGTTCATTGTAAAGAAGATTTCGTATAAAATGTGCTGCCTTTTCTGCAACTTCTAGGTACTCCTTCGGCTGCAATTGTCACAAGCAAAAATGGAATGTCAGATCAGAACAAAGCCAACCACCAAAGCACCACAAAGGAAAGTGATGTTCAACCCAATTGACAGTGAACAATGGGCAAAAACTATGTCATACCAGTTAAATTGTAATACTCTAAACCAGAGGCACAGCAATGCCCCAAACCATAACATAATACCCAAAAAGATGACAAGAATTATCATCCCCTGTTTGTCCCGGTAGACTGGTAACCAACATGATTAAATTATGACCATTCCAAGGGAATATATTTTCCAATGAGTCAAAATGGTTCAGCCAAAAGAAAAAGTACAACACTTAATAAACAAAACTCGCCATACCATAGACATCAATGACATCTTCACACGTTGTTATCTAATAAATGAGGGAACAAGAAACCGATCAACACATTCTTTCAAAAGCTTTTCTTACAAAAATAATAGTGCAAAGAATCCAAATATCCCAGGATATACTTCAGCAGGTAATTGAACAATCAACTTTAGAAGATACGTTGACAAGCAGAAGACTGCAATATCTTACATCACATCCAGTAACAGGAAAGTTGTATTTTGTGCTCTCAGCTTCGAACTCGAGAATCTTAGAAGCTCTTGCAAAAGATGAAATCGTGAGACCATTCCACGAAACAATTACCTAACAAGGAACTGTTTTGTCAAACAGTTTGCATCACAAGCAGAAAGCTAAATAATCAAAAGCGCATATCAGAAAGAAATGATTATGTTTTGAAGTATAAGACCTTGTCATCTAGATGTGGCCTTGGTCGTTTTGATCTTAGATCAAAAAGCTTTTGCTTGCACTTTCCCAATATTTCAAGATACTCTTCAACAGAAAGCTGATATTTGGATGCTAGTTCTGCAGTATCATTGAGTTCAATAATCACATTTTTCCCTTTGAATTCGTTGTGAGGATCACTCATTCTTGAAAGGTCACAATTCCCCAGAGGTTTTATATAATAATGATCCTTAAAAAGAGTTGCATGTTCTCCCAGGGCATCTTCAACCTAAACCGCATAAAATATATAATCAAAATAGGTAATGCAGAAAAAGCAAAAAATCCTTCTTTTGATCCTTTCTAATATCTTGTTGAGTATGCAAGAAATCTTGTCGAGTATGAAAGAATTATTCTTTTGCATATAGATGTTAAGGGAAAGGAATTTGTACATTTGTAGGTGAATCCTACAAAAACTTATTCAGGAGACTGAGCTATGCAGACGCTATCCACTAAAGTTAACTCCTCAAAATGGTTTCTGGCTAAACAGATGGCGACTTGAAAAAGCCCAATGAACAGATTACTTTAGGTAGAGTAAAATACAACCTTTGTACTAAGACACTGAGACCTCTATAAAAACATCAGAAACTGTGTAGAAAAAGTAAGAAATATACTTGATCAAATGGTGCTCAGAACGTCCAATGAGCACCCTTATCACTCTTGCTGGATTGGTATGTACTCTTAGGTTATTGTTTAATTCAACCAAGGAACTAAAAGAACAATGACACAATAACAATATAACCTCTTTAGTTGTCCATATGTAGAAAGCTCCTTCCTTCTTCTTCCTAGCACCTTCATGTTCAGCACTATCAGCATCCTCTGCCGAAAAGATTTCACCTCGTGGTCCAATCATATCTCTTCTCAAGTAGTCAAGAATGTCGCGGGATATACATGAATAGAAGACATCGTTGGTAATAGCAAAAGCATCTAAGTAAACATTAGCAAGCTGCCCTTGATCATACAACATCTTCTCAAAGTGAGGAACTGCAAGGAGAAAACGACAACTTTTAACATTTCTTTCTATGTTCACTTAATGAAATAAAATTCCACAACATGAAGCTAACTGAGTAGATTGACCATACCTCTCATTGAAACCTTACAAGAGATTCTTTATCAAACCAGTACTTTCAGGAGATAGACGGAACATGGGATTTCCAATATTCATGAAGACTACAGAATCTCTTGTAAATCTCAAGTTAAGATGGATTGGTCAATTTACTAGATCAGCCATATGTTGTATGTTTTTACATGAAGACCAACTGACCATGCCAGCGCTCATCCACACTATATCTGTGAAAGCCACCTCCAATGTGATCATGAACACCTCCCTTTGCCATGCATTCCAGAGTAAAGAGAACCATTTTCACACTTTCCTTTCCTTCACCTGATTTACCAGCATCCTCTAATTTTTTAGAGTAGTATAGCATCAGTTGGATCTCAACAGGTCGAGGAAACTTTGGGGCTGATCCAAATCCACCATACTGCGAATCATAGTTTCGAGACAACTGCAATCACAATAACGCAGAAACTTAACATACAGGTAATAGATAACAAGAATTCCATATAATTCCATTTAATGGTAACTAAGTTTTAACAATTATATGGTACTGAAGCAATATTAAGCACAAATGTTAACGGCCTAGCTTTAGCGCAGAATGATCAGCATCACTATAGAACCAAGAGGTGTTCCTTTTTCCTTCTTCCACAATAATGTGGCCAAGAATTTTATGCAAAAACAAGAAAATAGCATACTTGCTCTGCACATAGACGCAGGGCACTGAGTGGAAGCCCATCAGCCAATTTATTTGAACTGGCAGTTGCTGCCAACGCTTCTGACAACTGTTCAATGGCAAAATCTCCACTCTTAACAAGCATCGCTCGCTTAGTGTCCCACGCATCCTTCACTTTTCTGAATAAATAAGTAGAATGAATGAATACAGTAAAGATAGTTCATGTATGCTATACGAACCTTTGGTATTGCATAATTTACAAACTCTTTAATTGTTGCAAGCTCTAGCACTTTAATAACTGTTCAGAAAAGCACAGAAAAAGAGATAAAGAAGAATGAAATTAGGCTATGCAGTGGCCACAATGCTTTCACCTGAGTATACTTTTAAATCCCGGCCTTCCATATCTATCATCTGGAGGAAAGTAAGTTCCCCCCATTAAAGGTTTCAAATCAGGTGAAAGGAAAACGCTAAGTGGCCACCCTCCGCCACCATAAAGTGCTTGCACGAACGTCATATAAACCTGCACGGATAAAAGTACTTTGTCAAGCTACCAGGAAGAAAGGGTATAGAGTTCAGATAATATTGACTTCCCATTTATGTGAACATGCAGAAAAACAATATAATGCATACAAATTTCTGCTCTAATATGAGAGAAAAGTAAGCACCAATTAGATGGTATAACATCTAAAGATCCTGCTCTCCCATTTTCGAAGTCAACTAAAAGAACATAGTAGTCTTGTCATATGATTTTAATCGATAAGCCAAAGGCTCACCTTATCAACATCTGGCCGTTCCTCACGATCAACCTGACACACTTGACAGTTCAGAACGACTTGCAAAATAGAAATTATCAATTCCCAAAGATTGATTTATAACTAGCTATAAGATACCGTCACTGATTCCATCTCACCTTAATACTAACAAACCAATCGTTCAACAATTTAGCCACCCCCTCGTCTTCAAAAGACTCCACTTCCATAACATGGCACCTAATCGGACATTCCAGGCCAAAACGTTAGTTCCCTCCTTTTTTTCCTTCCAAATTATTACTAAAAATAAAAATCACAGATACCGAGTTGACATAGAAGTTTTACCAGTGGCAGGTACTGTATCCGACTTGAAAAAGAAAGCAGCGACCAAACCCACCAAAAGAATTTCCAAGAAACGAAAAACATGAGACCCCGAAATTTCCAAATCACAATAAATAAAAAACCAAAGAATGGATTCAAGAAAAGTAAAGTACTTGACAAGAAGATGGGCACGTCTCTTCTGCGCGCTTCAGCGAAAGCTTCCTCGCTCCATGGGTACCAATCAACCTTCAACCCAATAATTCAAAACATCCCAAATCAAAACACAAAACCAAATCGCTCATTTGCACCCTGTAAACGATAAAAGAATCAAGATTTTTACAGGGTTATGAGCGTGTTGAAGCAAATAGGGACTGTGCTCAGCCGCGAGACGATTGGTATACTTGTGGTGAGAAGCAGAAGGCATCGGTTGGGTGGTATGCTCGGCCATTGCCACGACGCCGCTATTCGAGTGAAACCAACGAACAAAGGGAGGGAACACCTGACAAGAAGGGTATCTTCCAAGAATATGGGAAGATAACTTAGGAGCAGATAGGACGACTGAGCGACGGAGAAGATGTGAAGATAAGACAAAGGAGTTGAGCATAGAACCTGCGCGTGGGAATAGCATACAAAAGAAAGAAAGCTGAGGCGAGGTGGAAGTAGAAGATATATACATATGAAGAGAGTTGAGGATGGGACGGTGGAATTGAGAGAAAGAAGAGGAATTTAGTGTGTTTACGACAAGTGTAAGGATTTGTGAAACGCTGAAGAGACGATGACGGAGTAGATGTTTGACATGTGTGAATAGTTTAGTTACTTACATGCTGCCACGTGGCATACTACCCCCCTCACGGAATTGGTAAGGAATATTATTGAAACGGACTTTTCATGGGCAATTTTATTCTCTCGATGAGCGATCGACTATCTTAGCTCCAACAGTCAGTAATACGTGGGAGAGGACCAATATCAGTAGGGATGGGTATGGTGGCTAATGGCTATGGTACTTTCAGATGGTCGGATAGGCTGTATCTTGTAAGTCTCCATTTCACTTATTAGATATGTATACCACTTCGTCGACCATTGCATGTTTCATAAATATTGGACAATGAGGAGTGGACCAATTGGTTCAACTATTTTTCTGTACAGTAGGTCTTGAGTTCAAGTCAACTTAAAAGAGGAGAAATGAGATTTCTTTCCAATTGATGAACCTCTAACCTCCTGAGTACAGCTTCTTGATCGGATCAATTACGAACATCTTACTTCTAATGGCAGTGTGGGAGTTGAAGCTACTAGGGAATTCGAGGCTGCTGGGAACCTGATGCTGAGCAGGAATCAGGGGGGCCAGTGATCAATCAGCAGTCGACCAATTGAGTATGTGACGGCTCTTTATGCGCAGAAATGTATAGGTTATGTAGGAACTTAAGAGATTTTGAAGTTCTAGATTTACCTCATCTAAAATTCTTGGGATGAGATTTTAAGAGCTTAGGATTAGTCCGACTGAGCTGAGATATCTAATATAAAATAAAATTACTGCATTCAACAGCTGCTTGTACAGATGCAACAGGATACTGTAGTTCCGTGACTATC